>CAVNZG010001691.1:0-173757 GCA_963693315.1 Diogma glabrata
GTTCGATATCTGTTTGAAATTAGTTTGTTTTGTTTAAACTAATCTGATACATCAGATTCTACTGGCTCACAAAACTGTCTGATCTCGAAATCTACCTATTTCTAGCGGATATACGTGCCGCTTGGACTTTTTTTTAATATAATAGATTTTATTCGCTTGCCCTTTTCCGGGAGAGAGGGAGATTATGAAAGAGCACCAACTCAGGGTACCCCTTCGATTTTTATTAAAATTTCTACCACGTAATTTTTGAAAAATATTTTATTTATTTCCGAACTCCAAGAGTTAAAAGGTTTAAAAGAATGAAGAAATACGCATAGTGCTCATACTATTATTGCCAAATACTACGCAAATTAATTTGTTAAAAAATATGAATTATCAATACACAAAAAAACCGTTTCAATTCAATTATCATTTGTATTGAGCTAAAAAATTTCTTTAATTTAATATTTTGGAAGCTCAAATTTTCCAACTAAAATAATTAAAATACAAATTGCAGAGTCCTCTTCTAGATTTGTCTTATATATACATAATTCAAACTACTACAATTGTGTTTTTAACTTTCCCACAAAATAGAATACCGACAACAATGAAAAACAATTTATGGTTTTAACATTTAGGAATTTTTGTATTTGTTTTCTGAGAAATAACTCACGATAAGAAATTTTGCTGTATTCTTATTTTATAAATATTAATTTGTAAAAAATTTATCTTAAATTAGCCAAGCACTCTGTTCATTCAAACTTACAGTTGTTTTTATATCCGCCTACATATATCTAACGTAAAGGAATAAAAATCCATAAAATAAGAATCTTTTTAGTATTATTCAGGTATCTCAAGTAGATTGAATATATTTTTCTATAAACTTAATTGACATAAAACAAACAAAAATCTAATTTTTAAACTCATGCACGTTTTGGTATATTATATAAATACAAGAAAAGAAAAGTCTTAAAGGTTTCTAGTATGAAGCTTCGTCGCTTTTCATTTCGTTATGATTTTTTTAATTTTTCTCTAAAATCAAATATTTTCATATAAAGACACAGAAAAACAAAGTTAATAAAAAATAGCAAAAAGGGAAATTAAATCAGTTATCGCTCGTGCTTCAAGTCACATAATATATTTTTTGCTGAGCTTTTTTTTTATCGTAAATAAAAATGATTTTTTTGTGTGTAGGTATCATTTGTATGAGTATGGGTTTGTGCAAATTTACAAACATTTATTTTACGTAATATCAAATGTGAAGGTAGTCTGATACTGAGGAAAATCTTTGTATAGTAAGAAAAACAATAATATTGATTTCAGAAATTGCTTCATTCTTGGATTCCATGGATTATGAGGCAAAACTCGTTGATTATGTTAAATTTCATTTTGGATTCTTGAATGCGTGTACTTAAAAGGAAATCAGCTACAACTTCTTTTATGATGGTTGACTACTTCAATACGGACTATGACCTTTCTAGCATATGCAAACGGTGTTTTGATGCCAGGGAAGCACTGCTTCCCTTTGAAACAAGTCACCGTTTCTTCAAATTAATTATTGTTTTTAACAAAGATTTTATCAAATGCTATTCAATCAAATTAGCATACCCCAGTTTCTGCTTATATTTAATTAACTTAGAATCTCAGTTATTATCATGTTATATTAAGCAGGCGTTGGATAAGGCAATATTGACAATAAGAGAAAATATAAAAAACAATAATGAAGCTCAAAGCTCAAGATTTTTCAGACAGCATTTTTCATTATACCACTGCATCAAAATGTCACATCCTCAATGTCATACCAACAATCTTATCCTATAGAAATCTAGCAAAACCCACATTTAATTAAATTGTGTCAAGAGTTTTATTGAAAATACAAAATTAAAAATAATATTTAATCCATTTTTCACTTGATTTAAAGGGATTACGTTTGATTCTAAAAAAATAAGCGCTCAAATCTATAGTGAAAAATAAAACAATGAAATTTTCTTTTTTTTCATTCAATTTTAATAATAAAACTATTCAATTCAAAAAGAAAATATAATGAAAACTTTTTTTTTTATTTTTCAATAAATGAAAAATAAAAAAATAGAATAAAAACACAAATGATCACTTCAGATATGCGGTGCGATAAAGTGAATTTTTGGTTCAAGAGCTTTTATTATTTTCATTGTTTTTCCAGATAAAAAAAATTAAATTATTAAACTTTCAAGTGAAAAGTAATAAAAAATTATGACTTTCAATTGACGGTTAAGTTTTTTGATGGTTGGTTTTTTTTATATAATAATAAAAGAACTTAGAAGCTCAGAAATTTGATTTTTATCATATCGAGGATGGACTATTATTTTTTTGGTTTTGTACGATACATATATGTTAAAAATATTATAAAACTCGTTAAGACAAAACATTAAACGGTTGCAAGTTTAAAAGTTCAAATTAAATTGTCAGAACTTAATCTTTATTTTCTATTACTTTACCCGTTTTTGATTATATAAGCAAGTGGTCAGAAGTTCAATTTACCTGAAAGGAAAATATATTCAAAATTATTATATTGTCTTTTATATTGCAATTAAAAATTATTTTCTATGTTCTACGTTTTAAAGGTATTTTTCCTTTGTTAAATCAAAATTGTTGTCATTGTAAGATTCCTATCACTATCCTTTAAGTCACTTTTTTAATGGCAAGTAATAACCGTCAGAGCCATTTTCACAGTCGAAGATAACATTAAAACAAATAATACATTTGTAGCATGAGGACAGAAGATACAAAAACAAAACAATATGTGAGAATTTAACATTGGCTATATTAATAAGCGATTACAACTCGTTTAAGAATCTTATAGCTTTTGGTTTTGAATGAAACCTGCTTACGAAATAATTGAAAAAATTAATTATTATCACCTATTATCATTACATTCGTCACGGAAGTATGATGACTGTTATTCAAAAATAGAGAAAGCTACACATATAGGTTACGTTTTTTAAAATTAATTATTGAGAAACAACTTCTATGAAAATATAATCATATTTTTCGTAAAACAATTTTTTAAAAAATGCATGATATGTGCATAACGCATGTCATGGATGTGATGTGCACCTTACCGTGCACATGTCGTAAAATGCCTTAGTACATATACTCCCACACCCAGTTTATTTAATAATAATAATAATAAACAAAAGAATGAGTGAAGAATGGAAGAATGAAAAAGCATTAAAAATTTTATAAAATAGCTGGTATCTTTAATTTTATTTTATTTTCATCTAAAATTATGTGCGAAAGCAACTTTTTTATAAAGTTAATTAAATCAAACACAAAAAACAAGCGGATACTTTGCATAATTAATTTTAGTGATTAAAAAAAAATTATTATATATTATAATATTTTTTGTACGTCTTGTTTCATGCCGGTTTAATATAAAAAAAATATTTTTTTATTATTAAGAAAATTATCGAAAATTAATATTATTTTGTACTCATAAGTCAAATATATAAGTTTTTTGATCGCTATCTTCATTTTTATCGTATCAGAAGATCAATTCTAGTCATAAAGTCATGCATTAAACATTTTTGTAGTTATTCCTGAAAGTTCTATTTACATTTTGTTTACATTATTTAAAAATAATAAATTGAAACAAGTATGTATGACGTTAGGACTCAAATAATTTTAAACTTCAATTAAATTTAAAATATACACTTGAACACTACAAGTAAGGAACCGGTATTATTAGTAGATAGAATTATTTTATTTGGTTATAAGCTTTTGTACTTTTTAATGCTTTTCAAACAAATACAAAATCTTTAAAAAAATTTAGAATGAGTTTAAAGTATCGTATTATAAGCTGGTAGGCGGTACAAATACCGATAACTTCGTTTACAAGATTTCGGCTTGGTCAAAATATATTGTTTTTCTGCAATTCAAAATCGAAAATTGTAAAACCAGTAATTTAGACAGTTGAATTCTAAAGAGAATAACAAATTTAAAAATTGCAAAACTACAAAAATGGCAAAATTTGAAAAACTTGGAAAAAGTAGAAGAGTTAGAAAATTAAACATGTAGAAAATTGGAGGGCAAAAAAAATAAAAACCAAACATTTTAGGAAATAAGAACATCGGAAACAGGAAAAACTAAATATTTAAAAAATTGAAAAACTATAAAATTAAAAACTTGTATATTTGAAATATGAAAAAAAAAATTATTAAGTTATGCAATGGGAAAACAAAAAGGTTAGAACTGGACAATTAAAAAACAATAAATTAAATAATGAACAAAAAACAAAAATAAAAGAAATTTGAATTTGAAGAAGAAGAATTTGAAAAAATCAAAGCTCCAAATGTTTAAAAAAAAGTAGTGTGTGTACCAGAGTACACAGGTAAGCAGTGAAACTTCTTTATGACATATCATTTTTCTACTATTTAGAACTTCACAGTAATTGGGTGGATAAGGCTTAAGAAAAAAAAATGCCGGTTATTGATAACTATATGTTTGGTTACCATAACCACCGTGACTAACATTACCACCATGAAGAGCATGACCACCTTGACAAACATGACATGACCATCATGACCTCCGTGAACACCATGACCATCATGACCACCGTGAACACCATGACCACCATGACCACCATGACCACCATAACCACCGTGACCACCATAACCACCATGACCACCATGACCACCATGACCACCATGACCACCATGACCACCATTACCACCATGTACAACATTACCACTATGACTACCATAACCTCCATGACCACTATAACCACCATGACCACCATGACTACCATGACCACCATGATCACCGTGAACACCATGACCACCATGATCACCATGACCACCATGACAAGCATGACCACCGTGACCACCATGACCACCGTGAGCACCATTACCACCATGACCACCATAGCCACTATGACCACCATGACCACCATCACCACCTTGACCACCATGACCCCAATGAACACCATGACCACCATGACCACCGTGACCACCGTGAACACCATTACCACTATGACCACCATGACCACTATTACCACCATGACTACCATGACCACCATGACCACCATGGCCACAATGACCACCATGACCGCCATCTACAATCGACACATCCAACTCATATAACATTTAGTACGATACTAAATTAAAAAAAAATAAAATTACCAAAACAAAATTAAAATCTATAAACACATCCAACCCATATAACATTTAGTACGAGACTGAATAAGTGTATAACAAAAAAATATAAACATATAATAACGAATGAACAAATGAATGACTTTATATTTATATGTGTGTCATAATCGAATTGTATCGTATTCGGCAAATAGAATATTATATTCATTTTTTTTACTTCCGTAACCAAAAAATCATGACGATTTATTTTATATTGCTAAAAATTTCTGTCATACGCCGATAAAGAAGTTTCACTTCAATTAAAAAACTAGAAAATTGGCAAATAAGAAAAATTTATTTGAAAAACTAATAAATGAAAAATTGGAACCAGTTGCAATTTGAGAAATTAAAAAGATTGATAAAACCTAAATTGAAAATTTGAAAGGCAAAAAATAGTAAGGGCTCGCAAATTTCCCAAATTTTTAATTTTATTATTATTAAATTTTCAAATTTTTGAAATGTGTAATTTACAAGTTTTAAATTTTTCAATATGTTGGTTTGAAAGTTTTTAAATAATAGCTATATAATTTTTTTTAGCTATATATTTTTTTCCTTAAAATTCAAATCATTATATTGCTGTATGTAATTTGACAAATTACATACAGCCATGATAATTAAAAATCAGTAATTATGTATTAAAATTTAAGGCAAAAATAAAAATAATGCAACTATATCAAAACAACTTAAAGATAACACAAAACAACCTCGATTTGCAAGTAATAATAATTATTTAAAGTTTTCAAAATACAAATCAGCTGACAGGTTTTTTTTCGGAACAAAAAATCTATGGAAAGTTTCCTAAGCCAATAGTTTATAAAAATATATCATTCAGGCCCGCATTAAGACAAAACAAAATACAAGAATAAAGAAGACGATAAGTCGTGGGTCTGATAAGTTGTTTGAATACTTCGATTCAAGAATGAGATAAATCGCATTAAAAGCGTTGGTTCATGAATAAGACAGTGTTTCAACAAATTAATGTATATGGAGCGAACAACTTCGTAGCAATTGTACGTAAAGTAAGTTCGTTTATTTTTTCAACAGAGCACTTAATGGTATTTTTCACAGCAAACTTCACACTTAAGCCAAATAATTATTAAATATTTTGACAGCTGATATAGCAAGACATAATTGTGAAAAAGTTTAATTTATTCTACGCCGCAGTTTTTGATTCTCTCTTTCAAATATGGAAAATGAGAAGCAATATTTACGACTTATTTTTTTATAGAGCAAGACCCCGCGACGGCCAGACCTTCGTTATTTTATAAAAACTGAAAGTTTTTCTGTGCATACCCCTACTCAGATAGGAACGATTAGCGACATATGAAGTTTGGATCATAGTGGCTTTGGCAGGGGGCAGGTAACAAAGGGGCCTCCAAAGCTTCGTGAAAGTATAAAAGGAAATTTTTTCATATATTCTTCTATACTTTAACAAATTGACAAAGTTTAAGGGTGTCTGGCAGCGAGTTGCCACGATAGTAAGTGTCTGGAAATGGGTGACGTGACTTCTAATACTATCCCGATGAATATATAAAAAAATTACCTTTTATACTTTCACGAAACTTTGGAGGCCCCATTGTTACCTGCCCCTGCCCAAGCCACCATGATCCAAACTTCATATGTCGCTAATCGTTCCTACCTGAGTAGGGGGTATGTGCAGAGAAACTTTCAGCTTTTATAAAATAACGAAAGTCTGGCCGTCGCGGGCTCTCAGTCTATTATTAAAAAGGGAAAATGCTGTTGAAATAAGGAAAAAATTATTCGATGTGTATGGAGAGAATGTATTGACAGAACGCCAGTGTAAAAAATAGTGTGCACTATACTGGAAGGCCAGATAAAGCAGATGAAGCTGATGATAATAAAGGCATTAATTGATGCAACGTGGCGAATAACAACTTGTAAGATCTACAGAAATGATAAGATCAAGAATAAGAAATCTAAATAAGCAAATAAATGTCCGATTGTCGACCAGCTATCATGTACGACGAAAACCAGGAACAACTTTGTCGATTTTTTTGGAAGACTTCGTTGGTCGAATACGTTAATCTGAAAAACGTTTGATACAAGTTAAGGGAGGGGATTGACAGTTTCGCGAATTTAAACTAGTAAACCTTTAAAAAACAAATAATCCTCTAGTCGAAATTTTACATAGTGGGGAAGAGAGGACGTGTCTTCCGAACAAATGTTTATTTGAAATTTTAGACCAGAAGCCTTGTAAAGATTAAAACACACATAAGCATTCGATTGCATTTTCATAGTGCGTAGCGGAGTTTCACATAGTTCTTAAAACTTGTTAGGAAATTTCAAGAGGGTGAACAGGGTCTCACGAAATAATGTTTATTTGAAACATGAAAACTTTTATTTCGGGTTATTTGATCGATTTGAGCGATTACTAATAGATCTGAAAACATTGGAATAAAATTGGATAGTTAGAAGAGGCAGAGGATTAGGAAAACAAATAAATTTCGGTAATCTGACAAACGATGGTCCCACCAGTAGGTTATATTGAAATTGTCAAAGATAAACGTAATATCGTAGGTACGGACATCTGGTAACCTTATAACTCTAAAGCATCAAGGACTCATAACCAACATCACATAATTTTGTTCGTGCGAAAATGTCAAGTTTTGTGTTGAATAAACGTCATTTACGGGGACTTTTGATTTACTTCTTTATTTCTAAAATTAAATTATTTTGAAAAACATATTACGGTTGATTTAGGCTTATTATAATAAACCATAAATTAACGTCACTAAATATCCAAAGAAACCATACTATCAAGGGCTTGAAAACATAAATAAGAGTATAAAGACACGAAATTGGAAGCACTATTAAAGAAAGACTCGTGCAAAACGCAAGAAGAACTTATACTTACATTAGGCATAAAAGAAAAAATTGTTTGCATCATATAGTCACTGGTGATGAAAAATAGAGTCACTGCGATAACCGAAAGAAGAGAAAAAAGAGAAAAATATAGGGCACATGCTTAACATTCACAGAGAAACCAAATGTTCTTGGAAAAACTCATGCTGTCTATTTAATGGTATCAGCTTGGTGTCATGTGTTATGAGTTCATCAAACTAGACGAAACCATTACTGGAGCTTGTAACGGCGGCCCATTTCGATTTTTACTCTAAAATAATAGTATTCATACTTGATATGCTTTTCTATTTCGGTTCCGCCCATTAAACTGCGACAATCATAAAACATTTTTTTTAGTTAATTGCTTTGTAGCGTCACACAATATCAATTAATAATACATCCCGAGCAGAAATTTGTCAGCGCTCAAGTAAGGTCCTGATCGGGTTTGCCCTAGTCCGGAACTGGCATTGGTAGGGTAGCCTGATTGGGCCCTGAGCATGAGTGTAACGCTTTTGCCCTATCAGGTCCTGATTGGGATCACCGGATCAGACCCTGATTGGGATAATCAGATCAGGCCCTGATTGGGATATCCGGACCAGACCCTGATATATATTTATATATTATAAACATAAATTAATCAAATTAAAATAAAAAAATTACAATGAAAAAAATTAAAACCTACATACCACCATCACTGTTATTATAGTCTAATAGCCTAGAAGCGATAATTAAAACATACATGAAACGATTTTAACTATATACTTCTAAAATGGATAATACTCTAGCGAATTTCAACCAAATGATATTTCAGCTAGGGGTCAAATACGAATAATCTGATCAGGGCCGGATATATTTAAATAAGGTTAACCCTAAAATGGTATTCTAAATCAGGCCCGGAATAGGCCCACATCGGATTGCCTTAATAGGGATTGCCCTTGTAGGTCTGACCAGGCCCTGATCACGCCCTGACTGTATTCAGGTTTTCCCTAACTAATTTCTGCTCTGGATGTTTCTGTCTACATAAATGATGCACATTTTATTTTTGTAAGCTTATTCTTAGAAAAGCATGTAGTTATAATACGGTTGTTCAAATTCATGGAAAGTAGAATTAGTGTCTTGTTGAGAAATTGAAGACCTTGCAGAAAAATGTGAGCAGATCCAAATTTTAGTCCTGACACTTCTTTCACCCTCAACTTGAATAAAAATTGGGGCGATCTTTCGATGCATGAACGAGGCAGTCTGACGAAAAGCAAGCGCGCTATAACAAAATTCGCCACCTTATGCCGTTTGGTGCAAATGCTCTGGAAGTGAAATGATTGCTTCATTTGTGACAAGTTAGTATACGTTTTGAGCTAGTCCAAAAAAACGTACGTTTTGTTAATAAATTAATTTTTCTTTAATTAATTTTTTCCTTTTTTCTTATTATCCAACAGTTTTGAAAATTGATCTTGCGCCTCCCTTTTCCTGTAAGGTCTTCTTGTTTATGGAGATGATGTATGGAAATGGGCTGACTTGCATATTATATTTAGATGAGAGTAATTTTAAATCTGTGTGAATGAAAAGATAATAAAAAATTTAAACAAGAGATGGAAAATCTCACTATTTATACTTGATCAAATGTTCGATCGGGTTATTATGTAATTTTGAATCAAAATAAAAAGGTTATCATGTTAAGTTATAATAAAACAAAAAGCTTGTGCAAATTTTGATAAAAGAAAAGGATTGTGAAAGTTTTTGTAAATTGGTGATACTGGTGTGTTCACCAGATGTATTAATCGTTCAGATGTGCATTAATCGTTATTTATGTCACCTCTATAAATAAAAACGGGAGAGTATTATTTGCAGATACTTCTAATATGATATGGATTCGGCAAGTAAAAAGTTTGATGTGATTCGTGGCTATATTCCATCGCATTGGGGAATAATTTTAATTAGATTAAGTCAAGCCTTCAAGCAAGAAAATTTTCGTCTTATAGGACGTCCAGTTATTATTCCAAATTATTCTTCCACATAATAATGCTCGTCCGCATGTTGCAACGCAAGTAAACACCTATTTGGAGACATTTACTTGGGAAATTCTACCCCACCCACCGTACTCACCATATACGCCCCTTCCGATTACCACTTGATCCGGTCGATGTCACATTGCCTGTCTAAGCAGCCCTTTACATCATGTGAAGATACTAAAAATTCCGTCAATTCGTGGATCAGAAGACGTCGATCTGTAAACAGAATCATGTTTTGTGGAAAAAAAAAGAAAGTTTTTCCGACGTGATATCCGAATGCCGAATGGTATCAGAAAGATGGGAAGTTGGAAATATGTTGGCTAGTGATGGACAATACTTTGAATCAAGGGCAATCTACCGTTCTTGCACAATACTTTTCTAATTTTTAATAAAAAACAGCGGAAGCTTATTTGTACTCCTAATAGAATTAGACAGAAAAATGAGAGAGAGGAGCAATCAATCGAACAATCGAGAAAAAATTTAACTAACTTCAATAACTTAAAATCCTGTCATTTTATTTTGATGAAACTCGGTAACTGATCTTTACTTAGAGAAAAATTTTCACTTTTTTGAGCGATTTTGATGCAACTAGTTATAGTAGCCAATTTTTGTTGTTGAGGCAAATTTCCACTATTGATTTTACACCATCATAGAAAATATCAACAAGTCAAGCGTAGCACTCCATATGTATGAAAATCTACAGCACAACATAAATGTTGAGAACTCAAGAATCATAAAGATCGTACACAAAAATTGGAAATTGGTTATATGAGCTTAGTATATTAGACTGGTCGTTAAAAATTAAATTTTCTCAGACGACCCCTAAAAAAATTCTTTGTGGTCAAAAAACCACGAGGGTAATTTTTTTTTAAATCAAAAGAACACGTGCCGCAAAATCATAGAAGTTAATTTTTTGATAAAATCGTAACTATCTCATAAAATATGCAGATTTAAAAAAAAATCAGATATTTAATTTTGAAGGAAATTTAATTCTCTGCAAAAAAAGGTCCAAATCATTTTTTTTCCAAAACGTATATTTCTGATGATATTCTGAAATAAAACTCGAAATACTTCGAAAGTCTTCGACGATTTTGCGGCACGTGTTCTCTTTTTTTAAAAAAAAATATGCGCTCATGGTTTTTTGACCACAAAGAATTTTTTTTGAGGGCATCTGAGAAAATTTAATTTTTAACGACCAGTCTATTGTATATATAAAAATGAAAGACAAAGAAAATGAATTGTGAGGAGATACAAAATATCAGAGTTATTTAAGTTGGATAAAAAACAAAAAGTTATGCTCCTATTTATATTGTGAATAAATGTAATTTATGTTAGTTCTTTTTTCTTTTAGTGTAAATTTTATTTTCCCTTTCTCTTTCTAACTCTTTACGATTATTCTCATTTAAGGTTTAATGTAAGAATTCAATTGCTTATATTTAATAGTTTTTAGGATTTCTTAACTTTTGTTTAATTGTCGTAAGATTGTAAATAGATTATTGTCGCAAATAAGATTATTGTCGCAATAAATTCTCTAAATTCTAAACAGGTAAGAAAAAATATTGTTACGAAGCGGTTTGTTTTAAAATAATTATAAGCATCTGCGCTGAAGTAAAATACTTTAAAATTGTTTTACCGATCCTATGCTATCGATGTAAACTGATACATATAATTCGTTCTATTCCCTATTAAAACAAAACCTTTATTGGTTATTTTATATTTTCGGTTTTTGCTTTCATTAAATTTTACGAATATAAGCATATGAAAATACTTATTCGTGGAAGTCGACCGGAATTAAATCAAGAGAGCAAATCAATATTAAATGGTGTTGCAAATTAATAATCACAGTGATTGAATCTAAATTGTATATCAAAAACAAAATAAATTTGACTAGGGTTTAATGGACGATTATTTCTTACATCTTATCTTACAATACATTTTTAATTTTTAGGGTTCCGTACTTTGAAAAGGTAAAAATGATACCCTATTGGTCAGACTTCGGTGTCCATCCAAATTTCTACGTAATCAATTTACTCACAAACTATAAGTGCTATCAACTTGAAATTTTCTACAGTTATTCAATGTGTTTTCCCACACCTGATGATAACAAAAAAATTTCCAATATTTGTTTTTATCCATATTTTATGGATATATGTATATAAGGAGATAGTAAAACAAAAGTTTTTTCTAAGGAATCGAGTTTGGTCTAGAAAAATCGAGCAAAATTAAAGTATTTCAAAAAAAATTTAAATTGAATTTTCGACTGCTTAGTTTTTGTGTTGTTACCAAAAACGAGTGTTTTTTTTGTGTCCCCCCCCCCTTAACTTCGAACATTACAAAAGAAAAAATTTAAAAAAATTCATGGGTAGATTTTGTAAAAAAATTTTTTTTGATCATAGCATGGGGGGGGGGGGGGTGTATCATATGGAAGGTGATTTTTTTTGTAGTGCAAAACATTTTTTTTTGTAATTTTTGAAAGCACAGTTTTCGACTTATTTTGTAAAATGTAAAATTTTTTTTTGTACAACCTCCCCCACCCCTTATCTACGAACATTACAAAAGAAAAAAATTTAAAAAAATCACGGATGTAGGGATTTCGCTAAATCAAAACAAAAATTTATTTTTGGTTGTTATAAATATTTCAAATGTTCGTTGGAGGGGATTTAAAGTAGAAATTTTGAAAAAAAAAGTTATTTTTGATCATAGCATGTGGGTGTCATATGAAAGGTGATTTTTTTTTTTGAAGTGCAAAACAGTTTTTTTGTAATTTTTTAAGGAACAGTTTTCGACTTATTTTCAAAAATGCAAAAATTTTTTGTCCCCTCCGTTATCTACGAACATTACAAAAGAAAAAAATTAAAAAAATTCACGGTTATAGGGATTTTGCTAAATCGAAACCACAATTTTTTTTTGGTTGTTATAATTTCAAATGTTCATTAGAGGATTTTTGATCATGCCATATGGGGGTGGGTGTCATATGAAAGGTGATTTTTTTGTAGTGCAAAACAATTTTTTGTAATTTTTGAAAGCATAGTTTTCGACTTATTTCAAAAATTGTAAAATTTTATTTGTATCCCTCCCCCCACCCGTTATCTACGAAGAATACAAAAGAAAAATTAAAAAAAATCAAGGGTGTAGGGATTTTGCTAAATCGATATTTTTTTTACTAGTTATAATAATTTCAAATAAACGTAAAACTATACTAACAAAAACTGTTTTTTTCTCAAATATTATATATTAGTATTTTCTCAAATACTATACTAACAAAAACTGTTTTTTTCTCAAATATTATATACACGGGACCCTCAGTGAGCGAATTATATTCACACTTGCGCTTGCCTGACTTTTTTTTCATTGAATTATACAGTTATAATTATAATTATATTTTCGTATTAAAATATTGATTAGTGAATCAACCAAAATTAATTAGTTCATTAATGTTTAATAATTGGAGTGTAATTTTTGATTGATATTAATATATAGTGAAATCTACTTAATCTGCTTAAAAAGAGAAAAGTAAAAGATATCATTTAAGCCATCACCCGCAATTGGTGCAACAATTCATTTATTTTACACAAGTTAATCAATTATCACCTGTTTATTTTGGTGCAACAATTCACTTGATTGTATAAATTCATTCAACAATCACATGGTGTTGGTTGCGCAGCTCATTTGCTTATATAATTTATTCAAAAATCACCGTTGCACCGTTTGGTGCAACAAATTTATGTAACTTATTTAACCATCACCTGTTTAATTTTGGTGCAACAATTTTCATATGCCCGCAGGATGAAGTTTCCTTTCCTTTATTTAACTAAAATTACTTTAGGCCCCTTTTATGTTTAATTATCGTTATATATATATATATATGAAAAGTCACCTACGAACGTTCATGACAATCCCACCAATACACTTCTCAACTCCTTGAAATACCTAATCTCTGAAATTACAATTTGGTTTTTGTATTATTAAAGAATAAGGAGAATATTTTACTTCAGTCACTTGAATTTGGGATTAAATACAAAACGAACACAACAACAAGCAACAAAACAACGAATTTTTACAATAACAAAAAAATGATGAATTTCTCTCATTGAAATAAAAATCACGTTTTTTTCCTTCTCTGGAAAAATCATAATAATGGAAATAGGAAAAAGTTACTCAATGAAATTGAAAAACAATTGTTATATATTTTTTGTCATACAGCTTAACAGTTTGTTTCCATGTTATTATATTTTCCTGTTCGATGTAACAGTACAGTAGAAAAAAAAATTATTATTATTATTATTATATTTATTTATATAAGAAGGTTTTTTCTTCTTCTTTTAAACAAGAAAAAGAAAAAGTTTACTTTATACTTTAAATTAGGAGCAAAAATGTTCTTAAAAGTTACGTGTCTCTCATTAAATTTATAGAAATATGGAAAAAAATAGATATTTTCTTTTGCTTTTTCAAATTGAATATAAGGGAGGTGGTTGGTATAAAGTTAAAAGTTTTATTCGCTTGAATAAGTAAAATTAAATTTTATAAATTTTAATTTTAAGAAAATTTATTATTGTGTGTATTTATGCTAAAAAATTAACGAATGTTTACACGTTTTTGATTTATTTGTTAATTTTGTGTATTATAATAATGTTTAATGAAGTTTTAATAAGAAATATTGAAAAAAATACTTATTTTGATTACATCAAAGTTAAGACTTTCGAAAAAAATTTCTTTGTTTACGTTATTTTTCTGACACGTTTTATTCAAAATTCGTGAAAACAAATAAATAAAATATTACTGAAAAAATATGTTTTTTTTTTGGAAAAATACGATATTTTGCAAATCAGAGTAATTTTCCAGATTCGAGCGATTTAAATGCAAATTTTTTGGAGAGGAAAATTGTTATGAAAGGAAACTTATTTCTGTTTTTTTTTAATGAAAAATGGTGTTCCATAATATTAGTCGCCCTTTTTCCGATTTCAACTTACATTAAAACAATTAATTTTTATTCCATAACCAACAACATTAAAAATAAGGATGATGAAAGCCATCAACGTATAGTAATTTTATTTTCACGTTTGACAATTCACCCTTTTTCGGATCCACTTCCTTTCCACACATTTCTCAATATTATTCTTCTGTCACTGTAATATAACGAAAATTTTCTTTTCCCTTTGAAACACGAAAAAAAAAAAATAAAATAAGAAAAATCTTTCAACTTTATGTCCCTCGTTTTTACCAAAGAAACTTTTTTTTTTATTATTTATTTTAATATTAAATTCATTTTCAATCGAAAAAACGAAAAGAAAAAAACTTTTCATTTTAAATTAGAAAAAACATTTGCGTTTTTTTTTTATTTTCTACTCATTCGCGTTTTTCTTAAAAACAAAAAAAAAATTTTCTTTATTATTCTACTCTCGTCGTTGTTTTTATTATTTTTTATAGAATATATATATACAAAGATGATGCTGGTAAGGTTGAAGATGATGATGATTGAAATGTAAAGCAAGACAGGAATTTTATAATTTATTTTATTAAAAAAATATATAAATATAATAATTTAATAAGACAAATAATTTTGATTTTTTTTTTCTTTTGTATTATAACGACTGAATTAGAATTAATCTAAATTCTAAAAGTAATAAACAACAAATGAATTATGTATTCAAAATTGATGCAATCCGAAAGAACAACGGTAAGAAAATGTAAAATTCAATCTTGAAAAGTTGGAAGGGCAATGGTCGTGTTGTTCTGTATCGTGATTAAAATTATGATTTATTTTTTTAATTTTATTTTTATGAGTTGAAAATTAAATTACATTATGAATATAAATGAATAAAAGAAAGTTAAGGTAAATCCCAAAGAGAGATTTATTTAGAATTTAAAGATTATTCGATTTTATTTAAAAAAAAAAACTGGTTTGACTTACAAAGAAATATTTGAAAAAATCACATAAAACATCTCCAAGTTTAAGAAAAACTCGGCAGATTATTCAGACAGACAGGTGTGCCTTTATTTTGTTTAATCATCTTATATGGAAGATCGAAACAAATTGACGCTAAAATATTTAATAATTATAAAGATTCAAATAAACGATCAATAATTACACTGTGCGACAGCCAAAATCCGCTGTGGTTCTGACTACCGGGAAAAGTTATATCGGTAAAAAAAAAGTTATATGTGTCCCGGCGTTTCGCTGGGTCACGTCTAGGAATCGAGATATATCGATTTGAAGTTAGTAAGTTCATATAGGAGAAATTGTCACGTTTGGGGTTCTTTTTTTGACATAACTCGAGAACGACTAGTCCGATTTTGCTGAAACAAATTTAGAAATTAAGAATTACAATTCCTTTAATCTACTGATATACTGTACTGAAAAAGTAACAAACAAATAAAAAATTAAAATTAAATAAATAAAAAATTCAAAAAAAATAAAATAAATAAATAAATGAGATACAAATAATAAAGTAAAATAAAATAATAATAAAAATAATAAAATAAAAATATAATAAATATATAAAAAATAAAATAAAAAAAATTTAATATATAAATAAAATAAATAATAAATAAATAACGTATAAATAATAAAAAAATAATAAATAAATAATAAATAAATAATAAATAAACAATAAAAAATAATAATAAATAATAAATAATAATAACAAATAATGAATAATAAATAATAATAATAAATAATAATAAATAATAATAATAAATAATAATAAATAATAATAATAAATAGTAATAAATAATAATAATAATAAATAATTGTGAATAAAAGTGAAACGCGTTCATCGATTTTCATGATCCATGTCTCGTTTTGTGCACAGATTATCTGAATTTACGTCAAAGTAATAAGACTTGACACTTTTTCCCGTTTTGAATTTTTCATGATTTTTTAAAGTACAATTTTTTTATTTTTTAGGCAAAATATTATTTTTTTTCTTCATAAATTTATTTTTAACTGCGAAACTGTTGATTGTGTAAAGAAATAGTGTATGAGTAGATTAAAGGAATTGTAATTTTTAATTTTTCTAAATTTGTTTCAGTAAAATCGGAGAAGTCGTTCTCTAGTTATGTCTCCAAAACGTGACTATTTCCCCATTATGATACATACTAACTTCAAATCCATATATCTCGATTCCTAGACGTGACCCAGCGAAACGCCGAGACACGTATAACTATTTTTTTACCAATATAACTTTTCCCGGTAGTCAGAACCCCAGCGGATCACTGACCCCTACCATTTGTCGCACAGTAGTATATACTCACATTCATTGAAAACGAACTAAAAATAAATTTGTTTATTACAAAAGTTTTACTCTAAATCAATTTCTCACATCAGATTAGTATTCTTTTTCAAAAAAATCCTCCTTACGCCATTTTTAATATAAAAAAAATTTTGGGCATAATTAACAATGATATTCAGCAAAATAAATATTATATGAGTAAATTATTTAGTTATTTCCCTTCCCCCTTTTTTATCCAAAAAATGGTAAGGTTTTCAATAGAAAACTGGTAACCCAACATTAATCTGATGTATGAATTTAATTTAGTATAAACTTTTTCCTAAAACAAATTTAGTTTTAGTCCCTTTTCAATTAAAATGTGATAATATTCCGCATGTAGGGATCAAATTTTTTTATTTGTAAATTTTTTTTATTTTTGATCTACAGGTGTGACAATCCCGCATACTCCAATCCCTGCTATTGACATTCGAGCTAACGTGAGATATCACATATCAATAGCAGTGAAATATACTAGCCAAGGTAATATCTTAGGAGTGCTGGGAGATGAACTCTATTCATTCAACGGAAGCACTCTAAATCTTAGCTATGAAGTATTCCTTGATGATACTACGTTATTGCATACTCGAAGAATCGAGGCTTCATATAACTAAATATGTATGGGATTTAATCATGACGAAGAAAGTACATCACATGATCAAGGAATGTGCCACTATCTGGATTATTATTGGCAACCACATTTTAGTTTTGTTCCATCAAATTGTTAAAACAATTTTTATTTTTTCCTATCCTAACCCAATATTGTAATTCCTACTAAAATTGTAATTCCTGCGACACATATTGTAATTCCTACTACAAAACACATTTTATTAAAAAAAAATTTAATATTTTATTGTATTGTTTTGAATCATTGAATAATTTAGCATCAATTTGAATCGGCTTTGCCTTTGTTTCTATAAGATGTTCAAAAAATAATTAAAAGTTATTTTTTGACATTTATCGACGTTTTGGACCATAAAGTATCTAAATAAGCAAAAACATCCGGCTGCCGAACAGCTGTCATGGAGGATGAAAACGAGAACAACTTTATCGATTTTTTGAAAAACTTCGTAAGTCGAATACGCTGATCTGAAAAACGAGGGGAGGGGTTAGGTTTAATATTAAAAAATGGAAGTGGGCATAATTAACAAACAATGATTTACAGCAAAAAGAAATTAAATTAGTATATTATTTGTATTAATTATTTCCTTTCTCCTCTTTTTATCCAAAATCGTGTGAGGATTTCAAAACAAAACTGTGAAACAAACATTAATCTGATGTGGGAATTTAATTTAGTATAATTTTTTGTATAAAAAATTTAAATTTTAGTTTTACTTCCTTTTCAATTAAATTGTAATAATTAAAAGTTGAATTTTATTGTTTTCAATCATTGAATAATTTAGCATCAATTCGAATCGGCTCTGCATTTGTTTTTTTAAAATGTTTTTTTAAAAATTATTAAAAGTGATTTTTGACATTTCTCGTTTGGACCATATTGTATCAAAATAAGCAAAAAAATTGCGACTGCCAACCAGCTGTCAGATAGGGTGAAAAGAGAAACAACTTTATTGATTTTTTTGGAAAACTTTGTAGATCGAATACGGTGATCTGAAAAACTGAAAAAAGTCGAGGGTTGGTGGTGGGTTTAATATTAAAAAAAGGAAGGCAGCATAATTAGCATAAAAAGTTTAACAGCAAATTAAATATTGGATGTGTCTTTTATTTTTGATTAATTATTTCCTGCCTCCCATTTTTATCCAAAATAATTTTCAATAGGAAACTTCCAATAAAACACTTGATCTGATGTGTGAATTTAATTTAGTATAAACTTTTTTCTAAAAAAAGTTTGCATTTTAGTTTTAGTTCCTTTTAAATTAAATTGAAGTTTATTGTTTTTAATTGTTAATAGCTTCACCGTTAATATTACCCTCAGTATTGTTAGATCCCCAATAAGAATCAGAAAAAAACCTACTAGAGGGAACTCCGCAGTTTAGAAATACTACTACTCTACTCTATACTCACTAGCTTAACCAAATAAAAACCAATATAAATAAATTATAAGGAATTCCCTTATGACGAAATTTCTTTTATCAAAACAAAACAATAAAGCAAAGTTTTATGAACTATATATTATTCAAAGTATGTCATCATATATTATGTTTCAAAACATTGGAATTAATTTTAAAGAATTTTAAAAAAAGGTAAATACTTTTTGATGATTCGCATTTTATTGGGGGGAAAATATTAAATAATTAAACTGAAATATATTCTATGTACATTTTGTTATAATTGCATTTTTTTATGATTTTACATCTCGGGGATCAGGCCGATCCTAATGTACGGTGTGATCATATGCTGGACTGCATTTTCTATTGCTTCAACCCAGTAATGCTTCTCCATAATCTACCTTTTAATCTGCTAGATCAACAGATAACATGAAAATCAACTCTTTGACTCAGCTATAGGGATATGAAGCAGTTGTTCTGGATTTATTGATTCCAAGCATCTGATAGATTTTTGAAATATTGTAGATTCAAAATTCCTTTCTTGATCTGTATGAATCTAATTGCTTATTGCTGCTTCAGTTATTATGGTACTTGATTCCTGATTGGTATTGGACACACACCTCTGGCCACTTGCTAAAATAATTCATTATGACTAGCACATATTTGTGGATGCTATCAGTAGCCGGAAATGGTCCAGCTTTATTTGTTGCAATTTTCTCAAATGGCGCTCCCATATTATACTGCCTCATATTACCATAACTTCTTCGTATAGGTGCTTTTGCAGTAGCTATTCCACGACACCATTCCACTACCAATTGACATGCTCCTGACCAATAAAATCTACGTCGTACTTTGTCAAGGGTTTTGTTAATACCCAGGTGACCGCCACTGGTTCCTCCATAACATTTCTTTAAAAACTTGAGGCATTTTTATTTTTGGGACTACTACTAACATTGATTCTTTAACTGTACTCTTATAACTTACAGAGGCTGTTCCATTATGACCAATATGACACTGTCTAGGTTTTTCTCCTATCTCACTTACGTAAGCTTCACGTCAATAATGTTTTCCTAGCTTTCAGCCCGGTTACAGTGCTTGCATTCTACCTGGCATTCGTTAACATTTCCATGTACAGTTCCAGTTCGATGTTTAATGTCAAAATCATAAGCCTGTAAGCGTTTGATCCATCGTGCTCCCTACCCCGCCGGGTATTTAAATTGTAATAAACAACTCATTGCTCCATGATCACTACTCAAATGGAATTACAAGTGTTTGTGGAAATTTTTCACACATAGCACTATAACCAGCAATTCTTTGTGGGTTGCACAATGATCCCTTTCTCGCTTGGACAGTATCTTTGAGTAATAAGGTATTACTTTCTCTTTCCCATCAATTTCATTGATTTCTTTTCCCCTCCTCCTAAACTATCATTGCTGGTATCAGTATTTAATATAAATTTAAGATTGCAAAGGATAAACCAGAACTGGTGCAGATCATAATCTTAATTGAAGTTCCATAATCGCATCGTCTTGCTTTTCGGTCTATTCAAATGCTTTATCTTTTCATGGAAGGTTATCTAGGCTCTGAGCAATATAATCAAATTCTGGTATAAAACGTCGGTATTGTACAATCTTGAACACTGCAACGCTCTGATAAATCTTTTAACTTTAACACACAACAAACTAGAAGTTTCTATCTTTAATAGAACCGAATTTATGAATATTTAAAAATAACTCGACTAGCCAAAAATCACGAAATTCTCGATATTTGGAACCGCTATATTTTCCAAAAAAAATCCTCGAACACGTACGTATATATCGAGTAATCCTCGAATACGTATGTCTTTTTAGTCGTAGTAAATTTTTTTAAAAAATATCAATATGTTAGAAATATTCACGATTGTCACATAACAAAAATATTTGTTAAAAATTTTAAGGGTAGCTTTCTCCCTTAGTTTTAATTTTAAATAAATTTAAAATCGATTTTACGATTTTTTTAAATTTATTTCAAAATAAACACTTTCAATTAATTCTTACCGCGTGATGGAAGTAGTATCGATGTAAGTGCTAGAGGGCACTGTAGGCAAAAAAAACACAGTTTTCACGCAGTTTTAAAACTTTATGATTTTTTTCTCGGAAATATCAGCAAGTAGGCATATTTTGTGTGTGACAATTTTGACTTAAAATTTTTACGTAATGCACTTCTTATTGCATGGTCGCGTTAAACCTTGATCCGTCTCATTTGCTAATCATTTTGCAAGTTCCGCATTACGCCGACACTTGAACGATTATTTAAAAGCCAAGGTGTATAAGCACATAAAGTTTGGAAAAAAAACGTGCAAAGTACATTGAACCAGAAGTAAGATGCATTATGAACGAACAACAAGTCTGTAAGTGACACCATTCGTTATAGGTATTGCATCTCATTGATTCCGAGTTGTTAATATTAATTACTTTACTCTGAAGAATGGGTCGATTCTGCTTCAGTTATTTCAAGAAGAGTAAATTAATATGTCTTTTTTAATTAATTCACGGGGTTAATTTTTACTGAAACACGTTTACTCTTCTTGGAGACATTTAATATTCTTTATATTTCGGTCATTTTATTTGACCTTTTTCAAAAGATTTATAAATGAGATATATTAAGAGATATAAGATGTAATACATCTCTATCCTCTCTAACAGCCTTTGTTCCGGTGGAAAACTAAATATTGCACTTAATGTAATGACTAACACAATTTTTAAAAGATAATAAATTAGGACAAAACAATTTTTTTAAAAACTCACAACCAAATTAAAATTATTCTAAAAAACTTCTTTAATTGACAGACTAAAAGGAATATAATTTTAAAAATTTTAAAACAAATTAAATTAAAGACAATTAAAAATATTAAAAAAATTTTAAAAAAGTTAAAAAAGTTCACTAGGTCAACCAAAATGGTCGACTTGTTGTTATAAATCAAATTGTTTAATTCAAAAAAAGTATTTTACTTCGGTCTGAAAGACCTAAGTATTACATTCATGAGCTCAAAGTCAAATTCTTACCCCCACTTTTTTTGACATTTCTCGACGTTTTAGGACCTCCTGATTCTAAAAAAGGTAAAAAATAAAAATGTATGTCTGTCTGCCGGCCGGCCGTCTGCCGTCATTACCTACGCTGCAGGGAAAACCGCTGGAGGGATTTCAAAAATTTTTTTTACTAAAAATAGGTATTCACAAGGAGCAGGTCCGAAAGGACGCTGTGTTCGATAACTGTACCGGAAGTGTGTCAAAAAAATCATTATGTGTGTCAAAAATAGCAAATTTTCATATTTTTGGCTTAAAAAACGTTCATTTTAAGTGATTACGAGTGGGAACATTAAATTTGGAGAAATCTTGATGGTAGGGATTGGTATGTGAGATCAAAAACTAGATTATTGCATTATAAGTTTGTCAAAAAAATGTTGTCAAGTGTGTCAAAAGAAAGATTTTTATTTATTTTTTTACCCAATTTTTTGGAAAAAAATAAAATTGTTTCTTTGAAATGAAATTTTATTATTATTATTGAGAATTATGGCATTATAAGTTTGTCAAAATATGTTGTCAAGTGTGTCAAAAGAAAGGTTTTTATTTATTTTTTACCCAATTTTTTTAGAAAAAAATAAAATTTATAGTTTGTATGGCATGATATTTTATTATTATTATAGAGAATTCTGGCATTATAAGTTTGTCAAAAAATAATGTCAAGCGTGTCAAAAAATGATTTCATTGATTTTTTAGCCAATTTTTTGGGAAAATAAATGTAGCTATTTTTATGACGTACCTAAATGTAATTTAAAATGAAATTGGACATGGCAATTTTTGAATTTGTTATAGTTTTTGAAATATTTTTGGAATTTTGAAAAGTTTGTATTTTTGATTTTGTAATAATTTTTGCAATATTTTTAGAATTTCGGCAAAAGTTTTAATTTTTGATTGTGTAAGAATTTTTGAAATATTTTTAGAATTTTGAAAAATTTTTAATTTTTGATATTATTATAATTTTTGGAATTTTGAAAAAAGTTTCAATTTTTGATTTTGTAATAATTTTTGCAATAGTTTTAGAATTTCGGAAAAAGTTTGAATTTTTAAGAATTTTTGAAATATTATTGGAATTTAGAAAAAATTTAAATATTTGATTTTATTCTAATTTTTCGAATATTTTTGGAATTTTGAAAAAGTTTGATTTTATTTAATTTAACAATATTTTTGGAATTTTGATTATAATTTTCCGGCAACGTATTGATGTTTCGTGTTAGTTTTGTAATAAATTTTTAAACAGAGATAAAAAATACTTGTACTTTAACAAAGAGTTATGTTTGATATACATCGCTGTCCAAAACTAAAAACTATGTCCTCATAAAAGTTTTTTGCCGAAAACTATATCAAAATCCTTAACCCAGACCGAAGTCTTGATATCTCAGAGCTGTGAGATTTCAGCCCCTCCATATTTTTGTATTTGAACTGCAATTTTTAGATTAATTTTTTTCATTTTCATTTAGTAAACAATAAATAATTTATCAAACAATTTTCACTAAACTCACTACATCAAAACAAATAAATAAAAAACCTCGACAATAAAAATTTACATTTTTTTTTATCATTTTGTTTCAATTTTAATTCATTACTAATGAACAATTTTGATTTAAATTTATGTCTATCTAATTGATTTAAATTTTAATTAAATACTGGTCAACGATCCACAAAATTTGATTGCTTATATATACATTTTAGATTTTCTGTTTCCCTTTCCGTAACAAGCAAATTTCACCACTACAAATAATCATTTATGTAAAACATGTCTTGCAATGTATTATCAATTGAAACAAAAAAACGCAGTAGTACAAACAAATGTCCCTACGCTTACAAACAAATGTCCCTACAATTGAAGAAAATAAACTACAAATTATTTGTGAATATCTTTGAATATTATTTTAGAGTAAATATTGAAAGTAGTCTGTCATTACAAAATTCCAATAAATAATTCCAACAAACCAATAAACAAAAATTGTATTGCGATTTGAGTTATATAAAGTTCATCTTCTTATTATTGTGAATTAGCCTAACATTCCTGGTTAAAAACAAAACAAGTTTACCTGTATTGTTAAATGTTAATAACTTCATAGTAAATGTGTGTTGGTGTTGTAAAAATAGCCATTTTTAAGTTTTACACTCCATTGTTGAATTTCTTGTTTGAATTTAATTATTTAATATTTAATGTATCTTTAGTATCAATTGATTACTTTAAAATATTGTTTGCAATTTATCTACAACTAGGGATGTGCAAAAATAATCGATTATGGAGCAAATCGATTAAAAATCGATTTTTTCTTCAATAAAATCGATTTTAATATTACAAAAAATCGATTAATAATCGATTTTTTTTCATGTTTTGTTATGTGATAGGATTTATTGTTTAGTTCATTCGTTAATCCATTATTTATAGCAATTTACATCCAACAGCACCTCAGAACGCATGTTGTTGTTGGGCCTAGTACTGTTGTGACCACACACACCACATTTTATTTAAAAAAAAAACTGAATCAATAAGGATAACTCAAACATGGAAACGATATAAATTCGTTTATAAATTTCTGAAAAAAATATTTACAAAGTTTTAGAAAATTACGTCAAACATCATTTTTGAAATTGACATATTCAGCAGATGCATTTGGTTGTCACAACTAATTACCAATTTCTGAGAGTTGTGTTGTAATTTTTTTGGTTTATTTGTTTTTTTTTTTGTGAGATATTGTCGTTTTTATTGCTGTTCTATTCGTTTAAATTTTTTAAGTATATTATTATTAAATGTTTTGAGCCACAACAATCTCACTTTTTAAAATTATGTTAGTTGAAAAATGTTGTAGGTTGTATCCACGTTCCTATTTAATACACATAGGGCATTAAATCTTAGTAATGTCATATTCCTTGATGATTAAACGCTATTACTTGCTCGATGAAACGAGACTTTATATATTATTATATCTGGACTTTAATCATTGAGGAGCACAGTGTGTCACATGATCAAAAGAAAGTGACATGACTTAAAAGTGACATGTTTTTTGACCATGTACGCCACATGATCAAAACGAAGTGACATGTTTCAGCTTAAAAAATAAATTTAGAAATAAAAATTACCATGTCCAAGTTTTAACACAAAAGATTTGCGTTTAATAAAATTTTATTTAAAAAATGACATGACAAATTTATTGCACAGTCAATTTAATATTGTATTGAATCGTTTATTCAATTTGGACTGGTGTCTTTGTTTCAACTTGTGGTATGGGTTGCATAGGTTTTTCTAAAGATGCCTTGAGTTTATCCACAAGCCCTTGTATATATTCTATTAATAGTTCCACGTCCACCCTAACTTTACTTTTCATATCTCTGACAAGGACATGTCCAAGATAAGCCAAAATCTTTTGCAATTCAACTACTTTTTCTGCAGCACTTTTAAAGCGGTCTGTAACAATTCCCGCTACACCTGCAGCCATTAATCCAACTGCCCCAAACAATGGGCTCTTCTCGGCCATTGATTGTAGACCTCCTCTTACTTTTTCTCCTGCTTCTGCTACTTTTTGTGTCATGCTATCCCAGGAGGCAGACATATCAAACGATTCAGTGTAAACAACCTAATTATAAATAAATCAAATCTAATTGTGTTCCTTAGTATAAATTTAATAGTACATTTGAAAAACTTACATTTACAGCAACAAATGCGAATAAAAATGCTACGATTTTTGAATTCATCTTGAATTATTTTAGCAGTTTTGTCTTACGATAACGAACTGTAACTAATGATAATAACCAAAAACTGCTATCATTATATACTATTTCGTGGACCAGTTGTACAAACTCTATGGTTTGCCAAATCATTTCGAAATTTTAATGAATAAACAAGAAAAAAGGCAAACAGTTGAACAAATAATTTTTGTAATATTTCTGACGCAATTGTTTGTCTATTGAAATTGAAAAATTGGAAAAACCAAAACCTGATTAAATAATTAGACCTGATTAGGTAATCGTATTCATATTTTTGAGATTTTATAATTAAGAGAATTTAAAACATTCCTTCCATTTCTTGGGACAAATGCACCAAAAACAAATTGCCTGGAAATTGTTGCATCGCATCAAAAAAAATTTAGGTTTAGGGTTGATGACTCGGCATTATATAACAGCTTTTATAACTGGTGATGTAAACTCTAATTGAGTCAGACTTATCGGCATCATATATGGAAGAAATTTCTGAATTACATTTGGATCCGATAAAGGGAATTGCACTTTTGCAAGAAGTATGTCAGGTCATCTTAATTTAAAGATAGATTTGTATTCTTGTTGACTGGCGCGACTCCGGTTTTTCATCTTTGGTTGATTTGCAACCAACTAATCTTTTTTTTAATATTAGTAATTGATACAAAAATTCTTCTTCTTTAAATTATTTTTATTTCTGAATAAACGGATCATGCACACTAGATAATTCATTATTATTACAATTTCTATCCCATGTTCGATTAATCTCGTTTAATTGGACAATGATTATTAATGACAAAGAATGTACAAATTAAAACTACATTTCTACCCACGTTATCTGTTACTTCAATTAAGAAATATAATTGAGAAATTCCTTATTCTGATTGAACCGCCATCTATTACCAATTTCGGTATTGATAGTCGCTCATAGATGGCAATTCATATAACTAAATTTTGTCAACACAAATTTTGCACGGCATCCCACCAAAACCCCCGATGTAGAAGCCTTCTTCATTTTTTAGCACAGTAAAAATCGTGAACTTGTAGCGCCATTTTGAAATTAAAACTCAATATCTAAAAAATTCAAAAAATCGCCATAACGCTCATAATGCCATCTGGAAAAATAAAACTCCATATAAAAAAAATTCAAAAATAGTTAATCAAAAACACTAATCCAATTTTTTGGATATGGCAATGTTCATTGTTTATTGCAAATGGCGTGAATGGGTATGGCTATGATATATCGGGGGTTTTGCATCCCACAAAAGGACGGCATTTAAGGTAAGTGTTTTTATCTTTTAAATGTCAAGTATCCTGCAATACAAACGTACAACGTCTGTATACGCCAGGAAAAAAACCATCCGTTACCTCCAATTGTGAAACGAATCGTTTAAAAGTTATACTTAATTGTTATAACTGAATTCATTTCTTAATTTAATTAATCCTACAATTTTAAACACAGAAATTATAATAATTAAAATTGTATGTTTATGACTGTAGTTCTTTAGAATATGTTTTACATATCGTGTGCTATAAATAAGTCGCCCAAATGTTGTTCGCTGTAAGTTCAAATATATATTAAATAGTTCACAATATTATTATTGAATTGCTGGAAAATGGATGGTCGCCAATTAAATTTGTAGATCTTATATTTTTTGTTTTTTGACGTGCAGCATTGAGTGGCAATTTTGTTTTTAATCAAGGTTTTTAATATTTTCTTGCTCTTTGGTTGCCACACGTTAGTTAGAAAGAATGGTTTTTGTGCAATTAATTTTTTTATCGTTTTTATTAAGATGAAAAACGTGATCTACGCAGGTGAAAAAGTCGAGATTTGAACTTGACCATTTTTGATTTTCCCGAAACTTGGCATATAAGTAGTATGGACAAAATAAAAAATCCAACTTATTTTAAAAATTTTTTAAAGTGCATAGTTTGAGCAAAGGGGGCACTTCAACATGCATGAAAATTCTGCCAATCCGATGTAACTTTGAAATTAAATTGCTCAAGAACGGCTATACCGATTTCATCAAACTTTTTTATATTTGATAGATGATTAGTTATTCGTTTGAAAAAAAATTAGTTTATTGTTTTTATAAATAATTTTTAAATAAAAATATTAAAAAAACTTTTTTAAAGATGGCTCTAGGGTCTAAGATCAATTGGGATTTAATTAATTTTTTTTCTCAGAAAACAGTTCCATTCCTACTCTAAAATATATCAAATTTACAAAGACTCGTAAGCTCTTGTTCTTGAGATATTTAATTTTAAAGACTAGGGGGTATCCCCCTCCCCCACCCCCCTCCCTACACACCAATACACTCTTTCTCTTTTCATCCGGCTTTGATACAACTACTAAGTGCTATCCATCATAATCTAATATCTTCTAATCTATTCTGTGTGCACCTTCAGCTCAGCTTACCTATAATTCTATAAAAACCATCGTGAGGTGTACATACTATAAATTTTTATACGATCAATCACATATGGTTGGAAATAATAATAATAAGAAAATACTGAAATAGCAGCTTTTGTTTTTCCTTATTTTATTTACAGAAAATGAAACTATGCAAAAATGATGCTAGAAAACAAATATTATATGAGTTTGAGCACTATCTGTCATATAAATAATTAATTTTCTTCTTAATATCGAAATGATATAAATTTGAACGAAACGGCTAAAAGTCATTATAGCAATAATTTTAAAACATTACTTTAGGTGGAATTTCTATGAATAAAAAGGAATAATTTTAATGTTCTATAAAAAAATAGACAAAAACAAAAAAAAAATATAAATGGACCCTCGTTGAACCCCGAAGCTTTTTCACAACCCACTACATCGACAATGACAACGAAACGTTGATTATGTTCTAGCTAAAATACATTTTACATATTATGCTTAATATATTCTTTTCAGATAATTCAGTTGTTTCAGTCAAATCGAACACGGCTATTATGAAATATTTCTCTATAGCAGCCTTTTTAAGCCTGAAATAAATTAAATCTAAAATAATACGTCAATCCACTCCGAAAGCAAAACATAAACTAAATTGAAATTTGAAGAGAAAATATAAAATACTAAATAGAAATTTAATAAATTTCGTTTCCCTACCGTATCCTCTTCAGTCGTCTTTTCAATGGTATGGCTACGCTTTTTCGTTTTTTTGTGTACTATGTATATAGATTGTTAGTACGACTGAAATTCGAATTTTTCTTCATTTTTTCAAACAACTTCCGTTAACAAAAAATTTTAATATCAATTAAATTTTAACTTTTTTTTTTTTTAAATATAGTTCTAACCTTACTTTAAAATATATCAAATTTACAAAGAGGCGTTAATTCGTGTTCTTGTGATATTTAATTTTAAATATTTTTAGTACGTTTAAAATTCTAATTGTTCATTATTTTCTCGAACTTCAGTGGTTAAAATTTTTTGATGATAAAAATTGTTCGAAAAAATAATGAACAATTAGAATTTTAGACGGACTAAAAATCTTTAAAATTAATTATCTCAAGAACACGAATTAACAACTCTTTGTAAATTTGATATATTTTAGAGTAAGGATAGAACTATTTTCAGAAAAAAAATTAATTAAATTCCAATTGATCTTCGACCATCTTAGCGCTATCTTTAAAAAGTTTTTTTAATATTTTTATTTAAAAATTAATTATAAAAACAATAAATTAATTTTTTTCAACTATCAAACAAAAAAAAGTTTGATGAAATCGGTATAGCCGTTCTTGAGCAATTTAATTTCAAAGTAACATCGGATTGGCAGAATTTTCACAACTCTGTCTAGAACACGTTTTTCATCTTAATTGAAAATTGTATTAAATTATTTTTGATCATTGTGTTTCAAATAAAAAGTTTTAGTAAACTTTGAACTTTACGTGTGGTTTTTTTGTGGTTATGGAATTCATGCATTGATTTAAAATTAGCTGATTCATTATGCAGCATGGATATATGATGGCGTTCTGGCTTTTAAAGTATTTGTGTTTGATTTATTTTCTAATTAATTTGGTAAAGTTTCAAATGTGAAGCACATCTTTATTATTATTTATCAGCATCGAAGCACATCAGTATATTTGCAACCATCGCCTACTATTATATATATCAGCATCGAATGCCTGTTTAGGCACAACAGTATATTTGCATCGATAAATTATTATCTATGTATACGCGACTGGAAATTAGTTCAGAACCCGGATTATGATCAGACCCATATCAGATTTTCCGTAATACGGCCATCTGATCAGTTCCTGATCAGCGTACAGTACCGTTTCTCTTGATCCGGCCATGTGATCAGTTCCTGATCAGCGTACAGTACCGTTTCCCTTGATCCGGCTATCTGATCAGTTACTGATCAGCGTGCAGTACTTTATCCGTTGATCAGGCTATCTGATCAGTTACTGATCAGCGTGCAGTACTTTATTCGTTGATTCAGTCATACGATCAGTGTCTGATCGAGAAAACTCATCTTATCCGATGTCCTGAACTGGATAATAATACAAAATTTAGTTTTTTACCTGATCCATTCTATATTCTGTATTGCTCATTAAACAATAAATTCGTTATTAATGGTATAACTTACTGTTTAAATATATAAGCATTTGAAGTGTACTTGAAATTGCCCGAGCAGAAATTAGTTAGGGAAAACCTGAATACAGTCAGGCGTGATCAGGGTCTGCTCAGTCCTACAAAGGCAATCCCTATTAGGGCAATCTGATGTGGGCCTGTTCCGGGCCTGATTTAGAATACCCTTTTAGGGTTAACCTTATTTGAATATATCCGGCCCTGATCAGGATTTTCGTATTTGACCCCTAGCTAAAATTTAAATGGGTTGAAATTCACTAGAGTATTATCCATTTTAGAAATATATAGCTAAAATCGTTTCATGTATATTTTAGTTGTAGCTTCTCAGCTGAACGACTATAATAATAGTCATTAAGGTGGTATGTATGTTTTAATTTTTTCCATTGTAATGTTTTTATTTAAATCTGATTAATTTATGTATATAATATATAAATATATATCAGGGTCTGGTCAGGATATCCCAATTTGGGCCTGATCCGATTATCCCGATCAGGGTCGGATCCGGTAATCCCAATCAAGACCTGATAGGGCAAAAGCGTTACACTTATGATCAGGGTCTAATCAGGCAGCCCTACCAATGCCTGATCCAGGTTAGGGCAAACCTGATCAGGGCCTTACTTGAGCCCTAACCAATTTCTGCTCGAGTATGAATAAAATTAAGGAAAAATGGTAATATTTTTTTCATTTATTTAATGTCAAATTAATATTTAAGAACAAAATTAGTTCTAAACCTTTGAACGGATCTGGTATGGATCTCTTGACCAGACCGGACATAAAACTGTTGAATGGATCCGGCATGGATCTTTCTGGAATAGATCTTTTAAATGGATCCGGAATGGATCTTTGAAATGGATTCGGAATGGATCTTTGAAATGGATCCGGCATGGATCAGTTAAACGTATCCTGTACGGATCATATATTACGTGACGATTTTTAATCATGTCCGGATCAGGAGGCCTGATTCATCCTTGATCAGTCTTCAGGCAATCCTGATCCGGATCGGACCCTATACTGATCTAATTTCTAGTCGGGTAAATACGTAAGCAATATTTTTGCGGTACAATTTTAAAATATTTGCTCCATCAAAAGTGTGGCAATATGTATATCGTAGGATAGGTCTTGAGTAGTAGATGTGCCGAAAAATACTAGTTTTTGACGATTTTGACGATTTTTTCAGAAAAAAATGGTAAAAACGTGAGTTTTGGTTTTTGAGTTTTTTGTTTTTTTTTCAAGTTATTTGTTTCACAATTCAAAATCAATCTATGGGTAGTTCTACACACGAAGGGAGAAAATGGAGCTGTTTACGGCACGACATGTTTTTGGCGTATAAGTTCTGGCAAGTAGTTTTAGTTAAAGTTGATGTCGTTGTTTCAACTTTTCTGAATGTGGCCAGTCAAAAAATAAAAAAATAGAAGAGTCACAATAAAAAAAAATCCTTCTTACTCCTAAATTAACTCAAAGTTATCTCAATATTATCTCAAAATACGAAAATCCCAAATATTTAAGTCACTTTGAGACCAGGGGACTACGAATTTATCAATTTATCAGTATTTCGCTTAAAATGACAAAATTACGGCTAATAAAAAAATGGATTCTATACCAAGGAAATACATATTCACGACGTATAAAAGTACAAAATTACCTGTAATTAAAATAATTTTTACGCAAATACTTGCCAGGGGACTGATAATTTGACTGGACAACACACGATCTTGCTAGTAATGATGACTGTTTTGATTGATAAAACCTCGGACTAACCAAAACACTTGCAATATTATATTTATTGAACTTTAATTAATTCCTGTGACGAGAGATAACTTGATAGAAATATGAATTTCCAATATTTTCAATGTGTTTTGATTGGGCAGGAGAATAATAACAAATTCGTAGGACAAACTTTAATAGGATATATCTTATATGAACTATAGAGTAATATTATGATTATTTACACATTATTAAAGCATCATTATTCAAAATTATTACTACAGTGTAAATTTGTCTCGACACACTTATGTAGAGATACTACTACGTCTACTCACTAACCTATCCAAATGAAAACCTATATAAATAAGCTATAAAGGAATTCCCATGACGACATTAATTTTATCAAAACAAAATAACAAATAAACAATATTTCGTATCGTCAATTGTAAACAAACAAAGTTTCATGAACTAAATTCACAATATGTCATCACATATTATATTTCAAAATATTGAAACAATTTAAATAAAAGTTAAAATACTTATGATGACTTGTATATTTTATTCGAAGAAAAATATAGAGTAAATAAATCAAAAATACTTTTATGTACATTTTTGTTGTTATCGCATTTTTGCAATAAGTAATTTAAAACAATATAAATATATATATATATATATATATATATATATATATATATATATATATATATATATATATATATATATATATATATATATATATATATATATATATATATATATATATATATATATATATATAGTTATATATATATATATATATATATATATATATATATATATATATATATATATATATATATATATATATATATATATATATATATATATATATATATATATATATATATATATATATATATATATATATATATTAATTGATTTAAGTGGGAATACATAATTAATTAATTGTGTATATATTTATAAATTGTGTTTTTACTTTCTCTGATCCTCTTGACGACCTCAGTTGACGCACGTCAAACGGGTCTAAAGGTTTCTTTTTTGGTGCAAAATTGTTTCGGCAAAGTGTATCACTGAAAAGCCGGACTGTTATGGACTTATAAGACGGGCAGTGTTATAATATCTCTGGTGTATTATTTTACCACCAAAAAAAAGTTAAAGTCAAATAGTAGAATACGCAGTCAGATTGGAATAGTGGATAAATGTCGTTCACTCACGATATCGAGAACGATCTTATGGTATACGCTCAGCACACTTAGAATCATTGATTATTTAGTTTACCAGCTTTGACTTTCAAGGTGGGACACGCCAAAGGACTGAGAATTTAACGTTTTGAATAATTTTTTTTGTAAGAAATATATTTCGAAACGGGTTTATTTTGGGTGACCAGCTAGACATAGTTTAGGTTTACAAATTTAATTTGAAAAACAAATTTTTTTTTTCATATTAATATACGAAATAAGCAGAGCCGTCCAAAATTCCTATGTTTGTAGAACTACCCCTATATCAATTAATTAAACTCTGAAATAATGTGTTGTAGCTATTTTGTGTGCGTTATCTCCATCATTGTTAATGATACTACAGTTACAACGAATGACTGTTAAGTACTTCATCATTTTGTCTACATTGTTCGGATTCAACAACATTTTGTATTACATTACTTAGCTAATAAAATTTGTTAACAACAATAGTCATCGTCTTTGATGAATTCCTTCAATTATGATACAGTCCACTAGTTTTTATCATCATTTACGATCAACGTCGTTATAATGCTTCCGTATCTACGTGCATAGGATCGTCATGTAAAAAACCACCCATTCTAATAGCATTCTGGGGCTGATTAAAACAGACCAGTTCCGAACGGAACCACTTGGATATTAGACAGATTCTAATTTTACTTTTCCTTGTCAAATTATCAGAGCACTGATTTGGTCAACCTACTTTCCCCTAAAGGCTCGGAGGCAGAAATGTCATCCACGACTTAAACCACCCACACGTTTTTTATGACAGATTAAAAAATAAAGATAAAACTTAAAATAGGTAGATTTTTCTATGAAATCTACCTAAAACAAAACATGGATACACATTAAATGAGCTTACAATCAATTTGATTGCGCGTCTTTTAGTTAAAAAGTAAAATATTTGAGCATTCGGCAGTACATTTGAACATTAGATGCTTACATCGAGTGAGTCTATTCATGCTACTACATCGGGAGTTGCCAAACGGATGTCTGAGATGTCGCCATTGTATCGTCGAATTGGACACACAGTTGCAATGTGTTTAATGGTTTGTTGTAGAGCGCCGCAGTCACATTGACGGAATTCTGAAATTCCCCACTTGTAGATAGAATCAACACAACCTCCATGATTCGTTCTTATTCGGTTTAGTGTGGTCCAGGTATGTCGTGGCCAATCGAAACCAGGTTGGGTAGAAGGTTAGTAAGAGAAAGCCCAAGTGTATTGTAATGATGCCAGGAGGTGTCCCAGGCATCCAAGATATTAAAATTAGTTGCCAGCAGGTTGCTGACAATTTTATGTGGAGGCTTTCTTGACTTCAATCGACAACGAGTATGGTCGCCGTAATATTCGTGCAAGGGTAACGTGATGTTGTTAGTTACCTTTTTATGTTTACGCATGAGCGCATGTGAGCATCTGAGTGCAGGTGGAGTGATATTGCTAAATACAGGGAGCCAAGGTAAAGGACTAGACCTGATAGTACCACTTATAGTACGCATCGTGGCATGCAGCTGGCAGTCAACTTTTTCAGTATGTGTGCTATTCAACCAGACTGGTGCGCCGTACTCAGCCACTAAGTAAACCAGACTTAGAGTAGTTGTGCGGAGGGTGGCTGGAGTAGCACTCCATGTCAAACCTGCCAGTTTGTGCAGTATATTGTTTCTCGTTTTAATTTTTTTTGACATATTCTCTAGGTGAAGTTTAAAAGAAAGAGTTTTATCGAGAGTAATGCCCAGGTACTTTGGCTGTTGATTGTATTTAATAACAGTGCCGTTAAATAACACTGATAATTCGTGTTTTGTCAGTTTGTTGTTTAAGTGGAAACAAGAACTCTCGGTTTTACTTAGATTAGGAAATAAACGCCACGTACGAAAAAAGTCATTCATTATCGCCAGGTCAGTTGAGAGCAAATCTTTCAAGACACCCATGTCTTTATTTTGAGTTCCAATCATCAGCGTAACCAAATTTCTTTGATGTTGTGTCAGGAATGTCATGAATGTACAAATTAAAAAGTAATGGCGCCAGGACGGAACCCTGTGGCAAACCATTGTTAAGCATTTTGGACCTACTACAGGAATTATTTAGATGGACTTTGAATGTACTATTACTCAGCATGTTGTTAATTAAGCGCGAGATGGTGCTACGAGGTATTGCATTGAACAGCTTATATATAATCCCAATTCGCCAGACCGTGTCATATGCTGCAGTGAGATCGATGAATACTGCGCCTGTTTTTAATTGTTTTTGATACACAGCTGTTTTCGATACCCATGCGATGTAGGATGTTAAACCGAGCAGTTGGTCAGTGCAACTGCGATTGGAACGCAAACCAGCTTGTTCGACTGGGATCTGGTCATTCAGTATCGGAGCGATACGGTTGTATATGAGGCGTTCTAACAATTTGTAGCAGGTGCTGAAACAAGTGATTGGGCGATAGCTTCCTGGTTCATTAGATGGTTTACCTGGCTTAAGTATCGCTATCACTTTTGTAGTCTTAAAATATTTTGGAAGATTGCCGGTTCCTAGGATATTCGAGAAAAATTTAGTTAGCCATTGTTTTACATTTTTTCCAGCATTTCTAAAAATTCTGCATTTCTAAGATATTATAATAATTTGGACTTTTACACGAATAATAATATTGATATTACACCGGAAAGCTGAATCTGTGACAAACAAACTACACTTGGAAAAATCTCTTATTTAATGAATCATAGAATAATGAAAAAAAAAAACTATCAATTAGCTAACAGAAAAATAATCTAGCAGTATAAAAATAAACCAAAAAAAAATTATACAAATCAAAATACAGAAAAAGGCTTATATTAATTTATTTCTTGAATGTTGTCTTCTTCCAAAAACTAGTCCATGAAACAAATGTTGATTGAATAGACTGCAATTCATTTTACTAAACGTAATTTTATTAAAAGCACCATGAAATGACAAAACCAGACTAGGTTTGCCAATTTGAAATACATTCCTCATAGTTTGATCGAATTATACGCCAATAATTATTTGTAATCCGAAGCTCTGCACTATCATTAACTTTTTTAGTTGCTTGTTGATTGACATTAAATTTATACATTGATATTTGCATATAACATGTAAAGGTGCCGAATGAAGCGATCACCGTAGCCGTTAGATATAAAAAGTGTACTGAACGTTTTCGCCATTACTTCACATGAATAAAAATTTTCACGTTTTTGTTGTATTTGAACTGCAATTTTTAGATTAATTTTTTTCATTTTCATTTAGTAAACAATAAATAATTTATCAAACAATTTTCACTAAACTCACTACATCAAAACAAATAAATAAAAAACCTCGACAATAAAAATTTACATTTTTTTTTATCATTTTGTTTCAATTTTAATTCATTACTAATGAACAATTTTGATTTAAATTTATGTCTATCTAATTGATTTAAATTTTAATTAAATACTGGTCAACGATCCACAAAATTTGATTGCTTATATATACATTTTAGATTTTCTGTTTCCCTTTCCGTAACAAGCAATTTTCACCACTACAAATAATCATTTATGCAAAACATGTCTTGCAATGTATTATCAATTGAAACAAAAAAACACAGTAGTACAAACAAATGTCCATACGCTTACAAACAAATGTCCTTACAATTGAAAAAAATAAATTACAAATTATTTGCGAATTTCTTTGAATATTATTTTAGAGAAAATATTGAAAATAGTCTGTCGTTACAAAATTCCAATAAATAAGTCCAACAAATCAATAAACAAAAATTGTATTGCGATTTGCGTTATATATAGTTTATCTTCTTATTAATGTGAATTAGCCGAACATTCCTGGTTAAAAACAAAACAAGTTTGCCTGTATTGTTAAATGTTAATAACTTCATAGTAAATGAGGGCTGGTGTTGTAAAAATAGCTATTTTTAAGTTTTACACTCCATTAATTTCTTGTTTGAATTTAATTATTTAATATTTAATGTATCTTTAGTATCAATTGATTACTTTAAAATATTGTTTGCAATTTATCTACAACTAGGGATGTGCAAAAATAATCGATTATGGAGCAAATCGATTAAAAATCGATTTTTTCTTCAATAAAATCGATTTTAATATTACAAAAAATCGATTAATAATCGATTTTTTTTCATGTTTTGTTATGTGATAGGATTTATTGTTTAGTTCATTCGTTAATCCATTATTTATAAAAATTTACATCCAACAGCACCTCAGAACGCATGTTGTTGTTGGGCCTAGTACTGTTGTGACCACACACACCACATTTTATTTAAAAAAAAAACTGAATCAATAAGGATAACTCAAACTCGGAAACGATATTAATTCGTTTATAAATTTCTGAAAAAAATATTTACAAAGTTTTAGAAAATTACGTCAAACATCATTTTTGAAATTGACATATTCAGCAGATGCATTTGGTTGTCACAACTAATTACCAATTTCTGAGAGTTGTGTTGTAATTTTTTTGGTTTATTTGTTTTTTTTTTTGTGAGATATTGTCGTTTTTATTGCTGTTCTATTCGTTTAAATTTTTTAAGTATATTATTATTAAATGTTTTGAGCCACAACAATCTCACTTTTTAAAATTATGTTAGTTGAAAAATGTTGTAGGTTGTATCCACGTTCCTATTTAATACACATAGGGCATTAAATCTTAGTAATGTCATATTCCTTGATGATTAAACGCTATTACTTGCTCGATGAAACGAGACTTTATATATTATTATATCTGGACTTTAATCATTGAGGAGCACAGTGTGTCACATGATCAAAAGAAAGTGACATGACTTAAAAGTCACATGTTTTTTGATCATGTACGCCACATGATCAAAACGAAGTGACATGTTTCAGCTTAAAAAATAAATTTAGAAATAAAAATTACCATGTCCAAGTTTTAACACAAAAGATTTGCGTTTAATAAAATTTTATTTAAAAAATGACATGACAAATTTATTGCACAGTCAATTTAATATTGTATTGAATCGTTTATTCAATTTGGACTGGTGTCTTTGTTTCAACTTGTGGTATGGGTTGCATAGGTTTTTCTAAAGATGCCTTGAGTTTATCCACAAGCCCTTGTATATATTCTATTAATAGTTCCACGTCCACCCTAACTTTACTTTTCATATCTCTGACAACGACATGTCCAAGATAAGCCAAAATCTTTTGCAATTCAACTACTTTTTCTGCAGCACTTTTAAAGCGGTCTGTAACAATTCCCGCTACACCTGCAGCCATTAATCCAACTGCCCCAAACAATGGGCTCTTCTCGGCCATTGATTGAAGACCTCCTCTTACTTTTTCTCCTGCTTCTGCTACTTTTTGTGTCATGCTATCCCAGGAGGCAGACATATCAAACGATTCAGTGTAAACAACCTAATTATAAATAAATCAAATCTAATTGTGTTCCTTAGTATAAATTTAATAGTACATTTGAAAAACTTACATTTACAGCAACAAATGCGAATAAAAATGCTACGATTTTTGAATTCATCTTGAATTATTTTAGCAGTTTTGTCTTACGATAACGAACTGTAACTAATGATAATAACCAAAAACTGCTATCATTATATACTATTTCGTGGACCAGTTGTACAAACTCTATGGTTTGCCAAATCATTTCGAAATTTTAATGAATAAACAAGAAAAAAGGCAAACAGTTGAACAAATAATTTTTGTAATATTTCTGACGCAATTGTTTGTCTATTGAAATTGAAAAATTGGAAAAACCAAAACCTGATTAAATAATTAGACCTGATTAGGTAATCGTATTCATATTTTTGAGATTTTATAATTAAGAGAATTTAAAACATTCCTTCCATTTCTTGGGACAAATGCACCAAAAACAAATTGCCTGGAAATTGTTGCATCGCATCAAAAAAAATTTAGGTTTAGGGTTGATGACTCGGCATTATATAACAGCTTTTATATCTCTGGTGAAGTAAACTCTAATTGAGTCAGACTTATCGACATCATATATGGAATAAATTTCTGAATTACATTTGGATCCGATAAAGGGAATTGCACTTTTGCAAAAAGTATGTCTGGTCACCTTAATTTAAAGATAGATTGGTATTCTTGTTGACTGGCGCGACTCCGGTTCTTCATCTTTGGTTGATTTGCAACCAACTAATCATTTTTTTAAAATTAGTAATTGATACAAAAATTCTTCTTCTTTAAATTATTTTTATTTCTGAATAAACGGATCTTGCACACTAGATAATTCATTATTATTACAATTTCTATCCCATGTTCGATTAATCTCGTTTAATTGGACAATGATTATTAATGACAAAGAATGAACAAATTAAAAATTGTATGTTTATGACTGTAGTTCTTTAGAATATGTTTTACATATCGTGTGCTATAAATAAGTCGCCCAAATGTTGTTCGCTGTAAGTTCAAATATATATTAAATAGTTCACAATATTAGAACTGAATCTAAAAAATTATGGTGCAAATTATGAAACTTTTTGCAAAAAAAAATTTTTGTTTTTTATACTTCGCTAGAGTTGTAACCTAATTACTTCGGTCTGAAAGACCTACGTATTACTTGCATGAGCCAAAAGTGAAATTCTTACCCCCACCTTTTTTTGGCATTTCGCGACGTTTTAGGACCTACTGATTCTAAAAAAGCAAAAAAAAAAAATGTGTGTCTGTCTGCCGGCCGTCCGGCCGTCATTACCTACGCTACAGGGAAAACCGCTGGAGGGATTTCAAAAATTTTTTTTCTAAAACTAAGTATACTCAAGGGACAGGTCCGAAAGGACGCTTTGTTCAATAACTCTACCGGAAGTGTGTCAAAAAATAATTATGTGTGTCAAAAATAGCAAATTTTCATATTTTTGGCTTAAAATACGTTCATTTTAAGTGATTACGAGTAGGAACATTAAATTTGTGGGAATCTTGATGGTAAGGATTGGTATGTGAGACCAAAAACTAGCTTATTGCATTATAAGTTTGTGGAGTTAGTTTTTTTTTTTTTTAAAGTTTTCTCATTGGTTTAAAACGAGGTCGGTCGAAAATTGTATGGATTGCAAAAAGTTTCATAATTTGCACCATAATTTTTTATATTCAGTTCTTATATTATTCTTGATGGGAGATTTTCCATGGGGTGATGTTATATCACAAATAATTTACTGAATTAATAGTCCACAATATTGTTAATGAATTGTTGAAAAATGGATGGTCATCAATTAAATTTGTAGATATATATTTTTTTGTTTTTTAACGTTTTGCCGCCTTGAGTGGCAATTTTGTTTTTAAACAAGGTTTTGAATATTTTCTTGCTCTTTGGTTGCCGCACGTTAGTTACGAAGATGGTCGCTGTGCGATTAATTTTCTTATCGTTTTTATTAATTGAAAATTGTATTAAATTATTTATGCTTCACAATGATATAAAGTTGTTATAATGTCTAGGATTTGCTATATACAGGGTGAGTTTTTTAAAAAATGCCAGGCTTTTATCTCGAGGACTATGCTAGATGGGACAAAATAACCCAAGGTGATATTTGTTAAGGGTCGAGAGGGACGTCCAATGGTAAAATTGAATGACCTTGAAACTCATAAGTATTGGAGATATATGCCAAAATAGGTTTTTTTAAAATTAGAACCTATACATTTAAGGTTTTTTTTTAATTAAGTAAATCAAACTACACACTTTTTGCTTACAAAATTTTTTTGTAAAGTGTACGATTTTGTAGATATGATGAAAATTGATTTGCACTAAAGCAAGTACGTGTCTTCGCTAAGTTCTTCAGTAAAAAAAAAAAATTTCAATAAATTAAAAAAAAACAACGAAAATCAATTTCACGCAGTAGACCACGATCCAATAATTTTCATTGTTTTTTTTTTATTTCGTCATACAAGTTTTTTGTTATACGCTACAAAATTTAGGAAAATTTGTTTACATAGCAACGTACAAACAACAAATAATTATTTTAAGCTTTTGTATTTTTTTTGCATATCAATATAGACCTAACAAATTAAATTTTTTCTTAGTTTTTAGCTTATTAAGTGAAGCATAAAATCTTGTATACTGTCGTTACTGGGTATTACGCTCATCAAGCGACATCCATCGGGCCAGAGGACCTCGGGCTAGATTACGTCGCTTTACGGGCGTAATAACCTACATAACGCTCTTGCCTTGGTACATAAATAGCTATTAAGAATTAATTCTGTTTTTAAATTATTTTTGATCGTGTATCAAATAAAATGTTTTAGTAAACTTTAAACTTTACGTGTGGTTTTTTTGTGGTTATGGAATTCATACATTGATTCAAAATTAGCTGATTCATTATGCAGCATGAACATATTATTTATTACATGGGCATATTATATATTTTTTATTTTCTAAATAATTTGGTAAAGTTTCAGATGTGCAGCACATGAACATCTATATTATTATTTATTAGCATCGAAGCACATCAGTATATTTGCAGCCATCGCCTACTAAGGACTGAGGCAGAAAAAACGTTAACATTGAAAAACTGACATAACTCTTACACCCTTTATTTTTATCAATAAATTTAAATGCAGTAATCTTTCCGTTCCTAAGACTGATCTATGGTTTTCCAAAAAATGCAAAACGGCAATTAAAATTAAGAAAAGGGCATTTCAAAAGTTTAATCAAAACAAAACTGATGAAAACCTTAAACAGTCTAAGTTTGCTGAACATCCAACTGGTTCACGAAATTTCTATAAAGCGGTTAAGGATGTCCATGGTAATTTTTGTAAGTCTTCTCTACCTCCCCTAATTGATGGAGATGTGCCGGTAATAGACCCAAAAGAAAAAGCTAACCTTCTGGGAATTTATTTCTCTAGAAATTCTACACTAAAAGAACCCAATTTCTTACCTAAGTCAATTGCTAGAGTTTCGCACAACATGATGCCCATAATTTTTCGTAAAAACATTGTTCGGAAAATGTTTTTACAAATTAATACTAACAAGGCATCTGGACCAGATCGTATTCCCCCAATTATTCTGAAAACCTTTGCTAGGGAGTTAGCACCAATACTCACTAAAATCTTTTATTTGTCATATAAGAAAGGAGTTTTTCCTGAAATATGGAAAATTGCAAGCGTACAACCAGTTCCAAAAAAGGGTAGTAAGACTGATCCAACAAATTACAGACCCATTTCAATTTTATCGGTTGTTTCTAAAATTTTTGAAAAATATATTAATTTTAATATAATGAGCTTCTTAGAGTCTTCCAAACTACTTAATGAAAGACAATACGGGTTTCGAAAAGGAAGAGCGACGGGAGATTTACTTTCCTTTGTCACTCATATATGGAACAAATCGCTTGAAAATCATGGTGAGACTTTCGGTATTGCTCTTGATATATCCAAAACATTTGATAAAGTTTGGCACAACAATCTTATTTGCAAATTAAGATGTAATGGTTTGGATGAGCAACCTATATCTTGGATACAAAGTTTTATTTCCGAGCGGAAATTTCGGGTCAATGTTGATGGTATTTCATCGGATGTCTTTTCAACTAATGCAGGAGTTCCTCAGGGTTCTGCTTTGTCACCAACTCTTTTTCTTATTTATATTAATGATTTGTTGGATTCAACGATTAGTCCTATCCATAGTTTTGCTGATGATAGCACTCTTCATGCGTCTCATGAGAACCCTAAATTATATTCACAGTTAGCGCTTAACAACTGTAGATCAAATTTAATAGATTCTTTAAACCATGACCTTAAAACTATTTTGGATTGGGGGCTCGCTAATAGTGTTGAATTCAATACGAGAAAAACACAGGCTTGTTATTTTTCTAGATTATCCACACCTAATCCGTTTCCATTAAAGTTCGACTCTAAAGATCTTGTAGACAAAGGATCTGTTAGGCTTTTAGAAGTAGAAGTTGAAAATAATTTGAAATGGAATTCTCATATTTTTAACCTAGCTAAGAACGCTGTTCAAAAATTGGGCTTTTTGGGACGATGTCGTAAGTTTTTTAATAGCGAACAGCTTCTTTTAATTTACAAATCATTTATACGTCCCTGCATGGAGTACTGTTCTCACATATGGGGTGGAGCTTATTATAGTAGTTTGAAGTGCCTTGATTCTGTTCAGCGCAGAGCTGTTAAACTGATTGGCAACTCAACTCTTACTGATGAGCTTGATTCTTTACAGCACAGACGAAATGTTGCGGATTTGACAATTTTCTACAAATACATTATGGATGAACGAACTTCTGAAGAGATTAAATCAATTTTACCTGAACTAGCAATCCCATTGCGTAACACCAGAGCAAATGTTACAGCCCATCCTTTTACGGTTCATATAAAAAGGTCCAGAACTGTTGCCTTTCAGCGTGATTTTTTCAACAGAGTCTCTCATCTCTGGAACGCCTTGCCTTCATTGGTTTTTCCTGATAGCTTTAATCCTCAAAGTTTTCAAGTTAGCGTCCATAAATTTCTAAAAGAAACTTAATTTATTCAAACTTAACCACACTTCCTAGTTAGCATGGTATCTTCGGATATTCAGAGACGTTAATTAATAATTTATTATGATTAACACTAAACATGCCTAACTTAGAATAAAAAAAAAAAAAAAAATACTTGTCTCATTATGTCATCTAATTTTTATTTTTGTACGACCGAAATTGAATTTACAATGACGAAAGCTTTCGAAGTGCGTAAATTTATTCTTAAAAAATTTAATGAAAATCCTCTATGGTCATTCATTCAAATTGCAAAAGAAGCTAAAGTGACCAGACAAACGGCAGCAAAAGTAATCAAGAACTTCAAGGAAGAGCTCACATTCACTCAAAAGCCTGGAAGTGGCAGACCGGAAGGATTTCACTCACCAAAAAAAGGTGTGGAACGCTGTGTCTGAAATAGAGAAGCATTCAAACATCTTAAATCGGAAATTGGCTCAAAAAGTGGGCTTGTCAGAAAAGTCAGTATGCAGAATTAAAGTCAAGACCGGATTCAAATCGTACAAAGTGCAAAAAATTCCAGACAGAAATGCAGAGAATAACACAGTGGCAAAAAACGAGCTAAACAGTTGAAAGTCGATTTCTTTGAAACCAAAGATTATTGCGTAATGGACTATGAGACATACGTCCTCTGCAATTTTTTCCCAATTACCTGGCCAGGAGTTTTATGTTTCTCATGGACGAGGAAATGTACCCAAAGAATTCCGGACCAAAAAGAAGACGAAGTTCCCCAAAAGACTTCTTGTTTAGCAGGCAATCTGCAGCTGAGGAGAGAGAAGCAAATCTTTTGTGACATCTGAATCTATAAATTCTGAAATTTACGTAAAGCAATGCCTTCAAAATAGATTGTTGCCTTTTCTGAGACAACACAATGTATATAACTTCTTTTGGCCGAATTTAGCCTCGTGTCACTATAGCAAGGCGACCATGAAGTGGTATGAAGACAACAACATCGTTTTAGTGCCAAGAGAGGCAAACTTACCAAATTGCCCAGAACTCCAAGGAGTTCTGGGCAATTTGGAAAGAAAGAAACTTGAAGCTAACAAAAGAAACTTAAAACTAACAAACAAGGAAGCAAAAACCATAGCAAATTTCAGGAAAATGTGGATCGCGGCGACCAAAAACGTTTCGGATACCACCATAAAATCCATGATGTAGGGAATTCCTGAAAAATCACGCTATTATGGTTGATAAGTCTGATTAAAATAATATTAATTGTGGATTATTCGGCAGTAAAATATGTATCCGAAAGTGAGACTTTTTTTAAAATTGGCCCAGCGGTTCCAAAGTTATCCCAGTTTTTCAATGTTAATGTTTTTCTGCCTCAGTCTTCATTATATATATCAGCATCGACCGCCTGTTTAGGCACAACAGTATATTTGCATCGATAGGCTGTTGGGCAAATTATTATATTTATTAATATCCAATGCCTAGTCACAGCAATGTATTTGATATCGCACACAAAAAATGTTTATGATTAAATTGATCAAACTTTTAGAGAACCAAACTGGTGATATGTTAACTATCTATATTTTATGGTTGCAGGAACCATACTATGGTGATAGGTAACCACATTTTATGGCTGTTATTATAGATACATAGATACCATACTATGATTATAATTGACCGCATTTTATGGTTCTCTAAAAATATGATAAATTCAACCATAAATTTTTGTGTGTGCGGATGGCTGCTTATCCTAATCATTGTTAATGATATTACAGTTACAACGAATGACTGTTAAGTACTTCATAATTTTGTCTACATTGTTCGGATTCAACAACCTTTTGTCCAATCCAACAACATTACTTGCTAATAAAATTTGTTAACAACAAGAGTCATTGTCTTTGATGAATTACTTCAATTACGACACAGTCCACTAGTTTTTATCATAATTTGCAATCAACGTCGTTATAATGCTTCCGTATCTCCGTGCATGGGATCGTCATGTAAAAAACCATCCATTCTAATAGCATTCTAGGGCCGATTAAAATAGACCAGTTCCGAACGGAACCACTTGGATATTAGACAGCTTCTAATTTTACTTTCCCTTGTCAAGTTATCAGAGCACTGAGTTGGTCAACCTACTTTCCCCGAAAGGCTCGGAGGCAGGAATGTCATCCACGACTTAAACCACCCACACGTTTTTATGACACGGTTAATCGATTCAAATCGATTTTTTCTTCAATAAAATCGATTTTAATATTACAAAAAATCGATTAATAATCGATTTTTTTCATGTTTTGTTATGTGATAGGATTTATTGTTTAGTTCATTCGTTAATCCATTATTTATAAAAATTTACATCCAACAGCACCTCAGAACGCATGTTGTTGTTGGGCCTAGTACTGTTGTGATCACACACACCTTATTTTATTTAAAAAAACTGAATCAATAAGGATAACTTAAACTCGGAAACGATATAAATTCGTTTATAAATTTCTGAAAAAAATATTTACAAAGTTTTAGAAAATTACGTCAAACATCATTTTTGAAATTGACATATTTAGCAGATGCATTTGGTTGTCACAACTAATTACCAATTTCTGAGAGTTGTATTGTAATTTTTTTGTTTTATTCGCTTTTTTTTGTGAGAAATTGTCGTTTTTATTGCTGTTCTATTCGTTTAAATTTTTTAAGTATATTATTATTAAATGTTTTGAGCCACAACAATCTCACTTTTTAAAATTATGTTAGTTGAAAAATGTTGTAGAGCAATTTCACAAAGATTCAACATCGTTTTGACTTGACCCCTTTTAATTTTGATTATTTTTTGTTTATGGATAGTCTTGGATAAATAAAAAATACAAGTTCTCTTAGAATTTTTTTTTTCGACCAGGGGTCTTCACAGGGTACCCCTCAATTTTTTGTTATTTTGTGATGTGAGTGCATTTTGACGAGCGATTGTAGAAAAACTACTGAATCGATTTTCATAAATGATATGTCGTTGAATAGGTATTAGAACAAAGTTTTTAAAAATGTACACTGTTAATTTTTTGAAATAATTTTTAACGGTGTAACATAAGAAAAAAACGGTGTAATTGAAAAAAAGATGGCATAGCCTCTTTTTTTTTTTTTTTTTAAACAAAATTGAAGCTTATTTTATATCTAACAACTTGTGAAAGTTTAGGACTAGCATCATTTTTTGTTTTAAAGATAAAATTCGTTGTGCATATGACTGTCGGGAATCAGTTTTTTTTGTTCTGAAGGAAAATTATAAAAATGGCGTTATAAACTAAGAGATTTTTTTTTATGTTAAATATCAAATATTTTATTATTAGATGAACTTTTTAAAATATTATAAAAATTATAATAAATAAAATAAATACAATTGTTAAAAATGATTTACTTATTTTACAAACAGAAGTTTCTTTTGAATAGGAAAACACTTCTGCAATTATTTTCTTTGTATTAGATGGCATAAAAAATGAAATGTTTATTTGTCACTTTTAGTAATCACATGTCACTCTTATAAAAAATAATTTGACAGTCTTGACTGCAAACAAAAAAGCCGTATAAACAACTAAATCTATTTAGGAACTTTTGACTGGAGAAGTATTATGTTCGTATTATGTTATTATGGAATCATAAAGTAAAGGATTGTTTTTCAACATTAAATTACAAATATTTTATTATTGAATAAACTTTTTAAAATATCATACAAATTATATATGTGAAAATAAATATAGTTATTAAAAATTATTTACTTATTTTACATTCAAAAGTTTCTTTTGAGTTGGAAAACATTTTTGCATTTATTGTCTTAGTATCTACTGGTACAAAAGAATGAAATTTTTGAGTTCCACTTATAGTAATCGCATTTTTATATCGATTTTGTAATTTTTCTTTTGTTAATTGATATTCATTTTTATCGGCGTATCCAAAGTTCATGGTAGATTCCCATTTTAAAGCCCATTCGAAAAGTTTTTTTGGTGTATCAATAATATTATCTTCGCTCGCCACACTATAACGGTGTGCAGCACGCTTCAGTGTACCACCAATTCCATCACAAGGTCCCTTTCCATGGCTGGTAGCATGAAAATGCCATTCAGCGTCAACCTTAAAGTCTTCTTTATGGTGGCATAAGTTAATTAGGTTATGTTTATTTTTGTATTGAGAAGGTGCACCGTCAGTGTTATAAATTATTTTTTAATATTAGAATTTATATGCGTTTTGATGAATTCAATAAGTTTTGTAATGAAAAGATGGACTGTAGTACTGTTGTGATCGTTTATATCCGAAATGAGTATAAAACTTCGGTGCTGTATATATTCACTTGTGGCACTTTTAAAATAAATGACAAATGGATGAATAGTAGCTTGTGAATTATTATAATAATAGCCTTGAACCGCATTCTGAATTATGAAGCCGTAGTTTTCAGAAAAATCCCGTTGAACGAAGCACTCTCCTGCTTCTAAATTTTTTTTTTCCTCAATGAATGTAGATTGTTGTTTTGCTATAAAGTTGTGTGGTATCAAAATTTGTAAACGGTAAATAAATTTTTTCATAAATTCTTCTACAGTTTTTATTAAAGTATCCAAATTGCATCGATCAGTGGTATTCCATTGTTGATATTTGACTTGAAGGATTCCTTTAACGTCAAAATCATTTAGTAATTTTTCTTTCAGTTGTTGAAGTTTTTTTGAACATTCATTGCACACATTGCATTTTGAACATTCAAAACTTTCTCACCGACCAATACATTTCGGTATCCATTGATGGCTTTTCTTCTGCGTCTAAATTAACTAACGCTGATGTACCACAAGGTTTAGTTTTGTCACCACTTTATTTTTAATTTTTTACTTTTAAATTAAAATCACCAGCAACCCAATAAATAATTTTTCAGATGATAGTACACTGTACAAGTCATTTGTTTTCCTATCTTTAAAAGGGAAAAGGCATGAACGAATAAAGCCCGCCCGGAGAGACTCTGCCATAAATGTAAATGATAGCCTGAAAGTTTCCAATTGGGGTGACTGAAATATGTTCAATTTTAACTCAACCAAAACATGACTATTGATTGTTGCCAGATCAACGACCGAGTTTGCCAAAGATATTTCGATTATTGTGTTTCGATTAAAATGTCGCAAAATTTTGCTGAACTTGACTGAAATTGCTTTTTAAAAAGTTCATTTAATAATAAAATATTTGATATTTAACATAAAAAAAAAATCTGAATCTAAAAATCGTCATTTTTATAATTTTCCTTCAGAACAAAAAAAACTGATTCCCGACAGTCATATGCACAACGAATTTTATTTCTAAAACAAAAAACGATGCTAGTCCTAAACTTTCACAAGTTGTTAGATATAAAATAAGCTTCAATTTTGTTTAAAAAAAAAAAAAAAAAGAGGCTATGCCATCTTTTTTTCAATTAAACCGTTTTTTTCTTATGTTACACCGTTAAAAATTATTTCAAAAAATTAACAGTGTACATTTTTAAAAACTCTGTTTTAATACCTATTCAACGACATATCATTTATGAAAATCGATTCAGTAGTTTTTCTACAATCGCTCGTCAAAATGCACTCACATCACAAAATAACAAAAAATTGAGGGGCACCCTGTGAAGACCCCTGGTCGAAAAAAAAAATTCTAAGAGAACTTGTATTTTTTATTTATGAAAGACTATCTATAAACAAAAAATAATCTAAATTAAAAGGGGTCAAGTCAAAATTTCCCAAAAATTTGCTGAACTTGCGTGAAATTGCTCTGTAGGTTGTATCCACGTTCCTATTTAATATACATAGGGCATTAAATCTTAGTAATATCATATTCCTTGATGATTAAACCCTTTTACTTGCTCGATGAAACGAGACTTTATATATTATTTTATCTGGACTTTAATCATTGAGGAGCACAGTGTCTCACATGATCAAAACGAAGTGACATGATTTAAAAGTGACATGGTTTTTGATCATGTGCGCCTTATGATTAAAACAAAGTGACATGTTACAGCTTAAAAAATAAATTTAGAAATAAAAATTACCATGTCCTAGTCTTAACACAAAAGATTTGCGTCTAATAAAATTTTATTCAAAAAATGCCATGACAAATTTATTGCACAGTCAATTTAATATTGTATTGAATCGTTTATTAAATTTGGACTGCTGTCTTTGCTTCCACTTGTGGTGTGGGTTGCATACGTTTTGCTAAAGCTGCCTTCATTCTATCCAAATCTGCTTGTACATTTTCGCAAAATAATTCAAAGTACACTTTTCCCATACTTGTCATATCTCTGTACATGACATGTTTAGTCCAATTAAAAGACTTTTGAAGGGCAGCTAGTTTTTCTGTAGCACTTTTAACGGTGTCTGTAGCACTTCCCGCTACAACTGCGGCTAATAATTTCAAAAAATCACGCATTGGGGCTGTCTTATCAGCCACTGATTGTACTTTTTCTTTCATACTCTCCCAGGAGGCAGAGAGATCCATTGATTCAGTGTAGACAACCTAATTAGAAATAAATTAAATCTAATTGTGCTCCTCAGTATAAATTTAATAGTACATCTGAAAAACTTACATTTACAGCAACAAATGCGAATAAAAATGCTACGATTTTTGAATTCATTTTGAATTGTTTTAGCAGTTTTGTCTTACGATAACGAACTGTAACTAATGATAATAACCAAAAACTGCTATCATTATATACCATTTTGCATTATATTGAGGGCCAGTTTTTTATTGGGTCAGTTGTTCATTAATAAACACAAAAATCGGTAAACAGTTGAAAAAATAATTGTAACTAATGTTTCTTACGCAATTGTTTGTCTATTAAAATTGAAAAAATTTGATAACCGAAAACCTTATTAGGTAATTTTACCTGATTAGGTAATCGCATTCATATTTTTTGGTATTCTATGTTTAAGAGAATGTAAAACAGCCTTTCCATTTCTTTGGACAATTCCACCAAAAGTTAATTGCCTGGAAACTGTTGGCTAACACAACCGTCGGTGTTTAAAAAACGACCCATTCAAATAGCATTCAGGAGCTCGTTTAAATAGACCAGTCCCAAATACTGTTGGACCAGTTGGAAATTAGACAGCTTCTAATTGTGCTTTACCTTGTCAAGCTATCAGAGCACTGATTTGGTCGACCTACGTTTCCTGAAAGGCTTATGGGACCAAAAACTTATAAAAAAAAATTAAAAGCGATACAAAAATTTTTTTAAATTTTAAAATTTGTTTTTTTTTAAATTTTTTTTTTTTTTTTTTTTTTTATATTGGATTCAAAATTTAAATTCTAGACTCAAAATATTTGTGAATTAGACGCCAACCACCGTGACGCCGTTAAACATCATCTCAAGCATGACAAACCGCATATTGTTTTTCTTACAAAAACAAAAGCTATCCCACAAACGAAACTCTAAATGAAATTAGAGTCTAGTTTGCTGATTGTGAGGTTATCGTTACTGACGACTTTTAAGTCCACAACAAATCGTGGGGTATTATGATTATTTTATTATACCGACAGTCAATACGGTTTTTGAAAAAAAAAAACAACTAATCTTTTTAAGTATGTAGTCCATCGTTGGAACAGCAAACTTACCGCCAATCGGGGTAACACAGATTTGAATTCTAACAAAACAGTACAATATGTACAAATTTTTATTCTTTTCAAATCGAATACCGAGTTCCCAAAGATATTTCAATTATTGTATGTGAAAAACACATAAACGAATTTGAAAACGTTGCTTGAATGAAATCGAATCCATCATGCCTCAAACATATTCTTTTCGTCGCCAATCGGTTTGTGCAAACAGCAAAACGTTCAAGATCATCCACTGTCATAGTGACAGAATGCAGAAGGGTTTCTTTGTCCGTACAGCTTATAAATGGTATACGTTGCCCGAATCAATAGTCTCAAGTGCCTTCAACCCACAAAATTTAAAAAATACGTCACCCAACACCACAGAACACAGTGGAAAACATGTTAATTACTGTGTTTTAAACACAGACGGTTGTGTTAGACAACAGTTTCCAGGCAATTTACTTTTGGTGGAATTTTCCACATCTCAAAAAATATGAATACGATTATCTAATCAGGTCTAATTACATAATCAGGTTTTAGTATTTCTAATTTTTTCAATTTTAATAAACAAATAATTGCGTAAGAAACATTAGTAACAATTATTTTTTCAACTGTTTACCGATTTTCGTGTTTGTTAATTAACAACTGGCTCAATAAACAACTGGCCCTCAATATAATGAAAAATGGTATATAACGATAGCAGTTTTTGGTTATTATTATTAGTTACAGTTCGTTATCGTAAGACAAAACTGCTAAAACAATTCAAAATGAATTCAAAAATCGTAGCATTTCTATTCGCATTTCTTGCTGTAAATGTAAGTTTTTCAAATGACTATTAAATTACTTAGGAATTATAGGAATTACTTAGGAATTATTTATTTATAATTAGGTGATCTACACTGAATCATTTGATATCTCTGCCACCTCGGATAGTTTGAAAGCAAAAGTGACAGGAGGTGTGGCCGAGTAGACAGCCCCAATGCGTGAGGCAATGGGATTAATGGCCGCAGTTGTAGCGAGCAGTGTTACAGACAGCGCTAAAAATATTTTAGAGAAACTAGCTGCCGTTCAAAAGATTCTTGATCGAATAAGATATGTAGTTGTCAGAGATTTGAAAGGTAGTGTTAAAGTGTACTATGAACTATTTGTCGAAAATGTAGAAGCAGATGTGATACAACGAAAGCAGCTTTACAAAAACGTATGTAATCCACACCACCAGTTGAATCAAAGACAGGACGTCATTTTGTAAAATGACATTTTCTTAAAATAAAATTTTATTAGACGCAAATCTTTATTGTTAAGTTTTGGACTTGGCAGCTTTCTTTCTTAATTTATTTTTTGGGCTGAAATTATTCTTTAAGACACCTTAAACCGTTTTTGGGTTGGTTTTTGATATCGGAATTTTTATGATATCTTTATGTTTCAAGACATCCTGAAGGTATGTAGTCTCTTTTTAGTTGGCAGTCAGCTTTTATTGTTAGCAATCACCTTTCAAGAATTTTTACTATTTCTTTTCCGAATAGTTTTATCGCGGCAATAGTAGCTTTAGCATTGCGACAAATGAGACCAGGAGTTTGGTATTCGGGAGCGTTTTCCAGGAACGGTATTAGGGTATATATTATTCAAGTCATTAAGAATGTTTAATGTCTGGTCTGTAGACGGAGACATATGGGCTCATATCTAGACAAGATATCAGATTTTTTTGATAGCTTATTAGTCGAAGAACTTAAAAGGATCAGATCTGGATTGGGTCTTACATGCCATTGTTTGGGAGGGCTCACGAGTGCGAGATATCTTCTCATTTTGAAATTTTGTTTGGATAGATATAAAACGGTTATCTTATTTTTTTCTGATTTATTTCTTAATCTCATTTAACTAAAATGTCGTTTCGGGATCATGTGACAGAAATGTAAAATAATTATTGGATGTAAGGGTGATGAAAGTATTATTAAAAAGAAACAGAAATAGTAAACTCTCGCTATAAAATATCGATCAATTTGTTTGATCGGGATATTGTGATATAAACTTAGTATCAGATTCAATATAAAAAAATAATTGAATTAACTGATTTTTGCAATACAATTTGATTAGCCTAAAATGGCCAGATTTCCCACAGGACTGATTTGAAAAGACATTAAAGTTATCTTTCTGATTTAGTTTCTTTAATTTGTGTTTGTTTCGTTATAAGTGATTTTGATGTTGCTTTGGTCAATTCTAATAAATTATAAATTAACGTCTCTGAATATCCGGAGATACCATGCGAACTAGGGATAAGAATGAAATGCAAATTAAGTTTCTATGAGACCACGCAAGAGCTCTGATATTTGATATTAAACCAAGTATGGATCATTTGTCAAAAACAAATCAAGTAAGTTGTTTTTTTGTCCAGGAATGTCAGGAACTCTGTTTGACTGGTCTATTATCTGAGAAAAATTGAGAAAAACAATTAAGCCTGTTTACCAACCTCGTCGGTTTTGGAGCTGTGGGTAAGCCATTTTTGACTATGGGCATTAAAAACTTCAAAAAATTTAAACTTTGCATTAGTCAACCGATCTATTCTTTCAGAATAGTCATGAAATAAATTAAAGTTCTCCGACCCATTAGGCAAACGATAGAGTTCAAAGACAAACAGCGTTTGTTTTGGGCAACTAATTTTTAGTGAAACCATATTGTGAAATTTAATTAATCTCACATATGGTATAGTATTCTTAAAATAAGCACAACTCCATGCTTAATGTAGAAAGATGATTCAAATTCATAATTGGGACAAAAATATCTACTTTTATTTAACGTCACGATAACACTAGTTTACAAGAAAAATATCCCTATATAAAGCAAATTTTTTTTATAGATTTTGTCCTATTGAACACGAGTATCATGTTCATATTTTTAGTTTAGTTCGTGATTTAAAGATATTCGCGAAAAATCAATTTTTTCGGTAAAAAAAATGTTATTCCGAAATTTGGAGGGGTTTTTTGTGAGCAATTAAGCTTAAGTACATATTGGAAGTCACTTGAATTTTGCCGTTCGAAATAATTTTTCATTTTCTCTAAAATTCCTTTAGAAAATTTTTTTGTGGTTTTCGTGCCAGGATTCGAACTCACACTCATCAGAGACACATGTTCAAATCCCGTGTGTCTTACACAACTTAGCCACAGCGGCGATGACGAACCATATTTTAATTTTCATGTTCAGATAATTTCTAAATTGAAACTTCATCATTTTTCATATTTACTTAAGTTGAATCTTTCATCAATGATTACATATTGGAGATTGCAATTCTTTGGGATTTTTTGTATTATATTTCTAGATACATAGTAATGTCTAGAAAATTCTCCTAAAGTTGTCTTTATTTCCTAACCAAAAATATACAATACATATACAATACATGCAATACATTGACCTTGCGTCAGATATTAGTTTCGCATTGATTGACAACAATCAATAATGACTATACACTCGTGACTAAGGATGTTGATTAGAATGCTGACTGAAAATGTGACGATTCTCTCATCCTATGAATTCATACATAGTAATGTCTAGAAATTTAATACAAAAAAAACCAAAGAAATGTTATTCCGAAATGTTTTTTGGATCTCAAATTATATTTAACAAACAAATATGCTAACAACCATTTTAAGCTATTTTTTGTAAAAAAATATTAAGGATTTTGGAAATTACACTCGAAAAACGTTGAATAAAAAAACGAAAAATTCACGTTTTTTTAAAAAAATTTCCATATTCAACGCCATAAATTTTGAACAAACAATGATTGTACAAATTTTTTATTTCTTGAAGTCTATATTAAATTCAAGTTCCTTTCTTTTAAGCTTAAAAACATGAATATTGGTGCTGTTTGCACCAATTTATTCAGGTTTTTCCAAAACAAGTCAAAACTCAAAATTAAAAAAAAAATTTTAATAAGAATAATTTAAATTCTGCAACACAATTGATTTATATATGAGTTGTTATACAGATTTTCGACTTAAAACTGAAGTTATTTTGAGTTACTCATAAGAGAAGATGGGTTTTATTAAGAGAGACAAAAAAGTTATAAACTCACACAAATAAAATTTTATATTACACATTTTGTTTTATTATTTTAATTCTAACAACGTTCCGTATTTTCAATAAAAAAAACAAAGATTTTAATGAATGAATGAATCTAACAGATTGATCGATTTTTATCAGCGAGAACTTCCTAACTCTGTTTCCTCTTAAACATCTCTTTCGTCCAATAATTATTCCACATTTCTATCACATGAGCACAAAATAAATTTCTAGTTAAATGGGAAAAGGAAAAATAAAAATCATAACAATTTCTCTATGAAAATAACATCTCATATCACACTATTTTTATCATACTATCAAAAGTCAACGCACATCGAACACGAACATCCAAAGGCAACAATTTCACATTTAAAAATTTTGGATAACCTCAAACTAAAAATGGATATTTTGATGAAAGTTTTTAAATTCTCTCAAGACATTTCTATGACTTAATTTTTATTATTAAGGCAGGTCAAAAATGAAAGAAAAGAATAAGTAAAATAATAAATTGGTTTACGGAGTTTCTTTGGATGGTTTTGTTTTTGAATTTCAATTTGATATAGAGTAAAACTGAAATAGGATAATTTTGTATAATTTCATTTAGCTTAAGATAATTAAATAACTGCATCTAAAGTTAAAGCTCGATTAAATGAATTTATTAGACGAGAATTTTTTTTGCTTGATTGAAAGAATTTGTGTTTCAGTGAAATTTATATAAAATTCTTTTTAGTTCAATAATTTGAATATTATGTTTTGAATATGTTTTGAATTTTTTTTTTTTTTTATTTTTATTTTTGATCTACGGGTGTGACAACCACGCGTACTCCCGTCCCTGCTATTGGCATACGAGTTAACGTGAGATATCACATACCACTGGTAATAGCAGTGAGATATCACTAGCCAAGGTGACATCTTAGGGGTGGTGGCGGATGAACTGTATTCAGTCAACGGTAGCACCCTTAATCTTAGCTGTGAAATAATCCTTGATGATGAGACGCTATTGCTTCCTTAGAGAAACGAGCCTTCATATAACTATGTGTGGGCTTTAATCTTCAAGAAAGACAGTGCGTCACAGGATCAAGGAATATGCAACCGGCTGGATTATTGGCAACTACATTTTTGTTTTGTTTCAGCAAATTTTTGTAAAAATTTGCTATTTACTTTTTAATTTACTTTTATTTTTTCTATTCTATCATAAAATATTGGCCTATGTCATATTTTGTCAGTGATAGGATTTTTTGTTTAGTTATCCATTCTTTAACAAAATTTATAAAAAAAAAAAAAAAAAGATTTACGTCCATCAACACTTTGAACGTATGTTGTTGTGGCGAATCAGGATGACATGAAGAGTGGGATCTGGTACAATCATGGATGAGTTGACACATTTTTGATTTCTATTTTATTGCGGTAAATAGATTGAAGTGGTGTGTGCGACAGTTTTGGTTCGTCTAGCTTTTGTGGTCGTCAGAGTCCCTGCTCCTTATTTTACTCATATTAATCCATTTTCATATTTTCTTTTGCGTACAGTTCGCAATTTGTGCTGGACTGGTGAAATAAATTCTTGAATCCGCTTGATTGAAGCTAGCTGGAAATAAACCTCGCAAGGCACGCAGTTCCCGTAATGTTTTTGATAGTGTTTGAACTATCAGGATCAGTGTTCATTACAAGTCATAGTTCTAATGTAGCTAATAAACTTTGTTTAATATTTCCACATATAGAGTACGCAATGGATCGTCGACGATCGTAAAAAGAACAATCGTCGTCGTAAAAATAACAATTGCTTTAACTGAACGAATCAAGGACCCTCAATAAAAAAATATACATTTAGCAAATCACATCAGGGCTAACTGATTAGAAAAATTACAAAAAAAGTAACATTTTTGAAGTGCAACTTCTTTATCGGCGTATGAGAGAAATTTTAAAGCAGTATAAAATTTTGAAAAATCGTCACGATTTGCGGTTACGTTGTTTTTTATAAATTTTAATTTTGTTTTGATAATTTTATTTTTATTAATATATATAGTATTGTACTAAATGTGATATGAGTTGGATGTGTCGATTGTAGATGGTGGTTATGGTGGTAATTGTGGTCATGGTGGCCATGGTGGTCATGGTAGTCATGGTGGTAATAGTGGTCGTAGTGGTCATAGTGGTAATGGTGTTCACGGTGGTCACGGTGGTCATGGTGGTCATGGTGGTCATGGTGGTCATGGTGGCCATGGTGGTCATGGTGGTCATGGTGGTTATGGTGGTCACGGTGGTCATGGTGTTCACGGTGGTCATGGTAGTAATGGTTAATGGTGGTCATGGTGGTCATAGTGGTCATGGTGGTTATGATGGTCACGGTGGTCAGGGTGGTCTTGGTAGTCATGGTGTTCACGGTGGTCATGGTGGTCATAGTGGTCATGGCGGTCGTGGTGGTTATGGTGATGGTGTTCACGGTGGGTGTTCATGGTGGTCATGGTGGTTATGGTAGTTACGGTGGTCACGCTGGTCATGGTAGTCATGGTGTTCACGGTGGTCATGATGGTCATGTTGGTCATGGCGGTCATGGTGGTCAAGGTGGTCATGGTGGTCATGGTGGTCATAGTAGTTATGGTGGTCATGGTGGTAATGGTGGTCACGGTGGTCATGGTGGTAATGGTGGTCACGGTGGTTATGGTGGTCATGATGTTCACGGTGGTTATGGTGGTCACGGTGGTCATGGTGGTCATGGGCTCATGGTAGTCATGGTGTTCACGGTGGTCATGATGGTCATGGCGGTCATGGTGGTCAAGGTGGTCAAGGTGGTCATGGTGGTCATAGTAGTTATGGTGGTCATGGTGGTAATTGTGGTCACGGTGGTCATGGTGGTAATGGCGGTCACGATGGTCATGGTGGTCATGGTGGTCATGGTGTTCACGGTGGTCATGGTGGTCATGGTGGTCATAATGGTTATGATGGTCATGGTGGTAATGGTGGTCACGGTGGTTATGGTGGTCATGATGTTCACGGTGGTTATGGTGGTCACGGTGGTCATGGTGAATTGGAGTGTATCAGAGATATATACGTAGATATATACACACCAAACAATTGGTTAAAAATCGGCGTTTTTTTTCTTAAGCCTTATCTACCCAATTTCTGTGAAGTTCTAAATAGTAGAAAAATGATATGTCATAAAGAAGTTTCACTTCTTACCTGTGTACTCTGGTACACACACTACTTTTTTTTACAATTTGGTGTTTTATAATTTGGTTTTAGTTTGTGGCTTATATTCAAAGCGTGAGAATATTTAGGTAGATTATCTAATCGACTAGACCTGAGAGCTTTTTCACTATGAGTCTTTAGTGTTGTTTTCTGAGTGATATTATATCACAACTAATTCAACAGAAAAAAAAACAAATATTATTCTTGAGGATATATAATTATAAACAAACCTAATTAGAAAGTATCCCAACCGTATGGTAAATAAATTATTTACATCTCATCAAAATTCATAATCTTTCAATTAAAAAAATCATTTTTGTAATCAAAATAAATACAAGACATTAATTTTCCTTTCATCATTACCATTTACGATTGATCTTATACTCCCTGAAAATATAAATTAATCAAACTGATGGACATATTCCATACATCTTAGTTATCTTGCCTCTTTCGTTAATTGACAACATTCACAATAATTTTATATTTTTTTGTTTGTTTGTTGAAAATTGTAATTTATTTTTTGTGTTCGTTTATCCTTTTCCGTATTCAACTCCATCCTGAAAAAAAAAATCTGCTTGCTGTTTAGTATTTTCTCTTGATTGGATTAATTCCAGTCCTAACACTATGACACAAACATTGTCATTTATTTTAATTTATTGTAATAATGTTTTCAACTATCAACATTAATTAATTATCCAAAGTAATTGGATACATTTTAATTGATTTTTGTTTTTTTATTTTATTAAAGGATAATATTGGACACAAACACTTTCTACAATCCCTGCAACAACAACTGTGTTACGTTAATTAAAACAACGGTTACGAATTTAGATGAAAAACATTTTTTTTTTAGTTGATGAAAAACGTTAACATAAGAAATGGAATTTACGTATACGAATGTTGTATATTCAAAATAAACAACAAAAAAATAATAATTTGAATGCAAACAAAATATTTCTAATATACATCCTGCTGTTATGGTTTTTTTTAGTTTTCATTTCAATTCGCGATTTTTTTTTTTGTAAACTAATCTATTCCTCCTGTTGTGTTTTTCATTCATTGCTTGCCTTTTACGGTTGTTTTGTAATATTTAAACGAATGAAATTTTTTTGAAGAAAATATGGAAAATTAATAGCTGTGGCAGTTTTTGGTGACAAGTTTTGTTTATATTTAGGACGTTTTTATGTTAAGGGTATCTCTTTTTCTTTTATTGGATTCAACTTAGTATTTATTGAGTTTGAAGAGTGGCTTTTTCAGGTCAAAATGTTTCTCATTAAAATTTTAATAACCATCAACCCTCCGGTTTTTAATTAATTGAAAGACAGTCGGTGGTATAATTGATGAGATTGTCTGCATTCGAATCGGGTGATCAAGATTTGAAATCAAAACTTGATTCCCTACAACATCGTCGCACTGTTGCTGACCTCGTTGTTTTTTTACATATATTGTCATCAACAGTGATCAGATGAAATCAGCAGCATCATGCCTCAAACTTATTCTTACCCCCGTTCCACTCGGCAATCGGATAGCGCAACCAGTCAAACGGTAAAGATCCCGCGCTGCCATACTGGCAGATCACAGAAAGACTTCTTTGTCCGAACTGCATACAAATGGAATTGTGTGCCGGAATCCATAGTCTCAGGTGGTTTCAATTTGCAGTGGTTTAAAAAAAGCGTTTATCACCACCTTAGAGCGTAAGTTTTTGTGGAACTTACGTCTTAAAAGGTATTTATGTGTTGTTGTGACACATATTGTAAAGCCTATAACACAACACTTTTTATTTAAAAAAAAAAAAAGTAAACTGCATGAGGCAATGCGAAGCAATTGATTCTCCAATATCCTGCGCTTAATAAATCTTCGTTCCTTTGAAAACGTTTCGTGTTCGACCTTCTCCGTTTTCAGCTTTTCCTTCACAGTAGAGGCAGTTCGAATTCGATACGTGAATAAACATGTATAAAAGTAGTAATAATCAAGTTGATTCTGGCACACCTTTTGGGCAATATTGCGAACAAGCAATTTCCGATGATAAGATGGCGGACAATCAATTTCCAGTATGTAAATTATTAAATGCAGTTAGCGTTGTGGTTCAAGATGGCGGACAAGGTTTAAGTAATCTAGTCGTTGATAGATGGCGTTTTGGAGGAGCTGATGGAACAAGAAAAAGAAGAAGAAACACGATCAACTACAGTTGGAAAGATGGAACACATTCATATGCCGGTATGAATATTATTAAATGCAGATGGCATTCCTGTTCAAGATAATCTTATCGTTTATAGATGACGTTCGGAAAGTATAATGGCGGACATTCAATTTCCGGTGTACAAATTGTTAAGTGCAGATGGCAATGCAGCTAAAAATGAAATTATGTGATACACTACTTAACGTTAACGTCATCTTCATTTAATTTAACAACCAGATCTGAACTACCGCCATCTGCACTTAATACCCAGCATTTAATACCTTTGAGGTCAATGACCCCCAACATATGAACTTGGACTTTGGTATTTTCAAAATAACCTTAAACTCAGGTGGAATACCTACTAGGTACAAGTACTCACGGAAACATCCATGGCCTGATATCATCTGCGTCAAGTGATGACGTCACCATGTTTCCTGGTTGCCCATGCTCTTACGTTAGGGATCATTACAAAGGTTCGTCATATGTTGGCGAAAGCTTTCCATTTTTTTGTCATTCAATATGACTGTCTTTGGTATAGTATTTGGTTGGTCGTGTCCGTTGGTCACTATCATTTTGTGTTGCTCTAAGCAGAGTCGATGCTCCTTTTAATGCAATATCAATTTTTCCTACTCGTAATAACATTTACGACCGTGCGCACAACACAACATATGCGCTACGATAGTGTGTTGGTAGCTTGGATAGGTCTAACATAAGATGGTTTTTTCACAACTGATGTCCAGATGGTGCCGTATACATCAATATTGATGTACTAACGTTAGCGAAAAGCTTCATAATCGGTTGCTTTGGACGGCCAATTTTTCACATAAACCTTGCAAAAACAATTTTAACTCGTTTGTTTTTGTCTTCAGCGTACATTAGGTAGTCTTTAAAGTTGAGTTTGTGGTCTGAAATGACTTCAAGATACCTCAAGTGCTGGTATGATGATCTGTTCAACAACCACGATATCAATAATTTGCACCACTTTTCGGAAAATCATACTTGGAAACACGTACTCTAGGACCATTGTACGTAATGTTCCATCACAGTAGTCTGAAACCCGATCCCTTGAGCACTCTTCCTTTTATATTGTACTTCTTTGGACCTGTTTTGGTATCACAGACCAGAGTTTTTCATGTGAAGTAACTCCCCATTATACAGGTATGTAGTTCGTCTAAGTCTTTCAGGATTTGGTTCCACTTGGCAGGGTTAAGATGATTATCTATTCTGCTCCTCTCAAAAATTTCCAAATCGCAAAATTAATATTGATAATTGAATCACCTTCTCCTTTACTATATATATATATATGTCTTCGTAGTACCATGATTGAGCAGATGGCTGCTTTGTTCGTCAAGTCTTTAACCCAGTTCCCATAGGTAACAGGGGGTTTTATATTGTTCGCAAATCAATGTCACATTCACTTTCTTTTCTCTAACGGTCTGTGTCAGTAGGCTTTGTCCCACTGCGCAGTGGTTAAGTTTGATATGGATACACTTAACCATTACGGACAGAAGTCGGCTTTAGTGCTCTTTTGTAGAATGGAATTCTACTGCCTCTTGTAGAATGCCTTTTACTCTCCGTGGTTTCCAGCAGGCAAAGAGCAAATTTTGGGGTTCCTATTCCTCCACATCTAAAATATAACCTAGTTCAATCCCTATCACTTTTGCAGTGCCTGGCTTTGCTACATGACCGTAATCAAGGCATCCGAAACAGCACGTAATTCGTTCGCGAATTCTGCACCTTACACATCCAATTTGGATTTGTTCAAACGGAACGAGCGCATGCGCTGATGGTTCAAGAAGTTTGATTAGTGCCGTCTGAGTACCGTCTCGCATTGTCCTCAAATATTTGATTGCAGTAGTTTGGATAGACTTAATTGTAGGAAATTGGGTCTGAACTGCAATGCAGATATCGCCCCGCGTTATCTATGTTTTTCTCCTTTTACGTCTTCCCACGGATTGCCACTTCGTTTCGGATGCTACCGCAGGGAGTAGGTTTTGCTTCGTAGGCTCGACCTGGTTTTTAATCGTTAGAATCACGATTTGCTCAAATCTTTTACGAGGTTCTTTTAGAACTCTGTTTGAGATTTTAATTTTTTTCGGTGAAGGTAGCTAAACTCGCATTTCCACTTTGGCTTCTTTTCAATGTTTTATCAACGCTTGCCTTCAAGAAAAGTGATGGCTAAATGGCACACTTTGTGTACTTGTGACATGACGCTTTGAAGTATGAGGTCATTTACAACAGATTAGTGCAACGCTTAAATGTTGTTTACATCCCTAAACGCTTGGTTTATAGAGTGTTTTTTTGCCATAATTTGTTGGTTCTTTGGATTCTATTGCTCGCTGGTTGTTTTGTGTTCACTGCCTTTGGCGTCATCTTTAAAGGTGATCTGCGGGTGTTATTCCTTGTCTCCGGAACTAGATCCGGTTGTTATTTTTGCAATACTACGGATATGCATGGACTGCACCGTAACATTTGATCCTACGTGACCTTCCATCGCAGATTACCAATCTAGATTTTGTATGTTTGTAAACTTTTGATCGTTGACATGATTAACATGATTTGGCCCATATTCCTATGTCAACATTTATTCGAGACGAAAAATATCTAGATGTTATTAATTTGCACGTTGCCCTTATCCCAGAATGTTATAAACCATGTTATGGGTTATCGAAACCATTTTTCTGATTTTGTGTTGGACGTATGGTCGATTACAACCAGAAAATGTTTCGCTCCACATGTTGTCTTTGCTGCCTGATGATTGCATGAAATTAAGTTTAACTTTTGATGATTTTGATGGTTTGTCAGGACTAATCAATTTCTTAAGTTCATCGTTCATTCTGTTGCAATTTCGGTAGATCTTTTAAGTTGAAAATAGAAGTATAGATTTCTGTAGAATTTTCTTCACTAGAACGAGATAAGCAATCACTGACGACGTTGTATTTACCTTTGATGTGTCGTAAGTCTGTGGTGAACTGTGCAATAAAATCTAGATGACGTAGTTGTCGTGAACTTTTTAAAGTTTTTGAGAAAATTGCTGAGATCAGAGGTTTGTGAATAGACAGAGAAATTTTGACCATCAACAAAATAGCGAAAAAGTTTAATGGCAATATAGATTACTAATAGCTCTTGATAGAGACGCAGAGTATATTGTTTCAGTAGGAATGAGTTTACTGAGAAAAAAGCAAGTGGCTCCCAATATCCATTGTTGTACTGTTGTACTCCGACTGCGGTGTTCGAAGCGTCTGATGTTATGTTGGACTGTGTGGTGTCCAACGGATGTGCTAAAAGACTAGCTGTGGCAAAATATTCTTTGACCTTCATGAAAGACTCGTTACAGTCTTCTGGCCAAGAAAAATTGGATTTGTTCTTGCCTTTTTTAATTAATGATGCCAAATGCCCGTGTATAGGCGCTAAAATTCGGCTAACCATGGTATGAAATGGTGATAATAATTCACCATACCTACAAATTGTTGTATTTAACGGTTTGATGTTAGAGCTTGAAAGTTGGAGATGGCAGTAACTCTATCTTTCGATGGGAGTATACCGCTTTCTGAAAATTTTTCCGGGAGTGTACCGCTAGCAACAGTAACTGTTTGAATGGGATCCGTTTTGCCGTGAGGAAAAGTAGAATAAGGAAGTGACATCGGCACTACTATCGATTAAAAACTGTAATAAGTTTTCATCGTTCCGAACAGCCGTAATAACAGCGGAGCTTTGAAGTTTCCCATAGTTCTAACAAAATGCAAAGGAACTTCTTTGTGCGTACATCGTACAAATGAAATGCTTTGCCTGAATCAAAAGTCTCGAGTACCTTCAATCCACAATCATTTCAAAAAAAAAGCGTCCACCATCACCTCAGAACGCATGTTGTGGTGGAACCTAGGTCTTGAAAAGTATCATTGTGTTGTTGTGACACATTTTGTAATTTCTACTACATTTTTTAATAGAAAAAAAGTTCTGTAATTGCGAAGGTGTTACGCTATGTTTTTTGTAATTGCACGGTTGCAAACTGTTAAGTTACAACGCTGTTACGTCTGTGTTCATTGTAGTTGCACGGTTGGACCTGTTTTATCTTTTTGTTTCGCGAGTGTTGTCGTTTTGCCGCTACAGGTTTACCATCCAACTGTTGATTTTTTATTTCGTTTTTTGTGTTTATTGTCACAATACGGCCTTCTTTGATGATTAGTTTTTTAGCGTAAGTTAAACACTTTTGGCCAAACAAAATCAAAGAAATCACAAGTATTTTATCTGTTTCCAAAGTGTTACTATGGAATTCTATACCTTTCGGTGTGCGTTATACATATGTTACTATTAAATATGTACAAGCGCTCGAATTAAGTTGAACCTTGAACATAAACGAGAAGTATGTATTCGCAAGTAGAATTATATTTTTACGTGGATGAACTGTGTACGAACTGTGCAGTAAAAATCGCCAACCTTTCACTCTATTACCTGGTTTACGTCGTTGTATGCATGAGCCGAAGCTAGTCGAGAGAAAACAATGGGCCACAGATCGATTTCCATCTCCTTTTAATAGCATGTCAGGCCGTACATATCGATCATAAATTTTTGCGTGAACATTTCTCCTTTTCTCTCACATGACGCGAACTACCTGTAAATGTTGATGGTAAAATGGTGGCCTATTTCATTAGGATTTGGATTGATGTTGATTAGATTGTTCATCGCATCACATAGGTAGATGTAATCATCGAATTTCTCCTTATTCTATAAAATTAGTATATGTTCGATTAATGATTTCTACAAAAAACAGTTTAGTCCACTAACCAGTCTACAAAAACCAACAGTTCGGAATGCAAATATTCCGCAAAGCAAGATTTTTCTTTTTTGGATATATATTTAGTGGATGTCATTGCAGTTTTGTGATATAAGTTTTAAAAATTCGAATAAGTGCGAATATAAGTTGTTTATCGAAGAACGCAAATATGCAGTTATTTGTTAATAATTTTACGTTTGGTTGAATCTTATCAACACCTGTTTATGCTGGAGGAGAAAGTTTTAAAAGCGCATGTGAAAATCGTTTTGATCTACGATGTGACAACGCCAACTATTCCAGTTCTGGTCCCTGGCTTTGAAATATGAGTTAAGGTCAGATGTCATACACCACTGGTATTATCATAAAAGCCAATAGGTTGCGGAAAAAGTGCTAGTAAACTTCCACAATATTTTGAATATTTTGCTATCGAAAATATTATAAATTTGTTTTTGTAGAATATGTAGAAAATTATCAATGAATAATATAGATGTAATGTAGAAAAATCTTGTCTTCGTTCACACAATTTGGTAATCACTTCAAAATAAAAAACGTTGTTTGTGTTAGAGTGCGATGATGAGCAAACAGGTCAGTGGATCGTGGCAGTGCTACCAAAAGTTCAGATAAGCACAAATTCGTTCGTGACAAGAAGAGAAAATTATTTTGTTGCTATGAGCGCAAAATTATCTCCAAGACACAACTGATATTTCAGTTAAGATAACCACTTTGAATTTTGCAATGTCGGCCCTGATCCTTTTTATAGAAAATGTATAAAATTTACTAACGTAAAAATGAGAGATACAATTATTGCGGAATGGTCTTATGAATAAATTGTTGCCACAGGCTTAAGACGGTCTTTAAGAAATTGATTGGGTTATTCAGCCAAAAAATATTTTAATTAATTTAATTAATTATTTTATTGACAAATTTCCATTAATATAATTTTTTTTATTCGTATTGAAGAAAATTCTCATGTCTATATCCTTATCCATATCCATACCCAAATTATTATAAACACACAGGGATATGGATATGGATATAGATATCGAGTGAGATACGATAATATAAAATATTAATATTTTTTCGTGCACTACAGCAACTATTGTTCATGAAAGAATTCGGATAAAACTTTGATTCAGTTTCCGGATTGGTGCGAGATCGAACTGACTCTAACGAGTCAAAAATGCTGCTGAACTGTACCTATGCCTAATAGTTTCTGTTAGATATTTGTGCATTGGTTGATGTTTATATATATCGTAACAGGTCTGCTCTGTTTCCTATTTATTATAACGATCGATAACTCTCCTTTAAGGTGAGTAGTAGTTGGCTAATGTCACGTTGATATTCTTTGATATCTTTTACACATGTCCTCGAAAAAAGGTTTTTAATAATTCAGTAGCCCAACCTTTGAACCGTCGCCTTGTTAATAATGAAAACTTCAGACAAGTCTTTAAATTATTGAAACTTTGTATAGTTTCTTTAAAATTAACGGATGTTGGCATTTGTCAGTTGGCATCATGGACGAAAATTCAAGCATGTTTTTTCGTCTATCAGTTTGGGATTAACTTAACAACTCTGTCCATTTGATGTTAGCTTTACAAATAAAAAATTGATTTTGCTCGCAATATCAATGATTCGATTATGCTTCTGCTTGAATAACACTGTGCGACAGCCAAAATCCGCTGGAGTTCTTACTACCGGGAAAAGTTATATCGGTAAAAAAAAAGTTATACGTGTCCTGGCGTTTCGCTAAGTCACGTCTAGGAATCGAGATATATCGATTTGAAGTTAGTAAGTATCATATAGGAGAAATTGTCACGTTTGGGGTTTTCTTTTTTTGACATAACTCGAGAACGACTAGTCCGATTTTGCTGAAACAAATTTAGAAATTAAGAATTACAATTCCTTTAATCTACTGATATACTATACTGAAAAAGTAATGAAAAAATAAAAAAAATTAAAATTAAATAAATAAGAAATACAAAAAAAATAAAATAAATAAATAAATGAAATAAAAATAATAAAGTAAAATAAAAAAATAATAAAATTAATAAAATTAAAATATAATAATATATAAAAAAATAAAAAACATAATAGATAAATAATAAATAAATAATGTATATATAATAAAAAAACAATAAATAAATAATAAATAATAAATAAAAAAAATAATAAATAATAATAACAAATAATGAATAATAAATAATAGTAATAATAGTAATAAATAATAATAAATAATAGTAATAAATAATAATAATACTAAATAATAATAATAATAAACACTAATAATAATAATAATAATAATAATAAATAATAATAATAATATAATAAAATATAATAAAAATATAAAATATAAAATAAAATTATACTAAAAATAATAAAAAAAAATAAATAAATAAAATAAATAAATGAAAATAAAAAAAAATAAAAAAATCAAAATACAATTAAAACAATAAATTTTGGTGTTTATTCCAGTAAAAATATGAAAAAAAAATTTCTATGAAAAATCAATATTCTTGCCAAAATGAGATACCTTTACTTAATTGTGAATAAAAGCGAAATGCGTTCATAGATTTTCATGATCTATGTCTCGTTTTGTGCACAGATTATGTGACTTTACGTCAAAGTAATAAGATTTGACACTATTTCCCGTTTTGAATTTTTCATGATTTTTTAAAACAAAATTTTTTATTTTTTAGGCAAAAAATTATTTTTTTTCTTCATAGATTTATTTAAAACTGCGAAACTGTTGATTGTGTAAAGAAATAGTGTGTTATTAGATTAAAGGAATTGTAATTTTTAATTTTTCTAAATTTGTTTCAGTGAAATAGGAGTAGTCGTTCTCGAGTTATGTCCCCAAAACGTAACCATTTCCCCTATATGATACATACTAACTTCAAATCGATATATCTCGATTCCTAGACGTGACCTAGCGAAACGCTGGTACACGTACAACTTTTTTTTTACAGATATAACTTTTCCCGGTAGTCAGACCCCAGCGGATCACTGACCCCTACCATTTGTCGCACAGTGTAACCGTACCCACATACGCACGATCATAATGTGGTGCAGTTGAAATTTGAAGTGTTGTTTTATCGGTTTTTGTTGAGATAGATCCGGCTCGAAGAATAATTAAAGACTTAGTCAACACTGCTATTTTTTTGAAGTAGAGAAAATTAGAAAAATGATTGTTGGAATGGGAATATAAATTGGTTTGTGCAATTGACAACAGAGATATAATTCAGTTATTATTCTGTAAAACTATTGTTTTAAACCAAATAATTTTTAAGTTTTTTGCAAGTGATTTTTATTTTATTCTTTTTAATCATTGAATATTTTAGCATCATTTAGAAAAAGAAAATGATATATTTTAATTGTTTTGCATTCGAATAATTTTCTTTTTAACTGTTAATAACGCACCTATCAACATAACAGAAACTGATGGTGTGCCATATTTTAGGTTTTATAATTAATATTTGAAAAAATAACATTCCATAATCTTCACAATAGCTTGCAGACGGATACGTAGGTGTATATGGCGTAGCTCGAGAAAAAAATTTGGATTTTTGGATTAACGCCACAATTCCATTTTAAATAGCAACAGAAAGTTATGAGTGTCTGATCCCTGCAAATTCAATAGTGATAATCATATTTTTTGATAGTTCATTTACAAGAATATAGAAACTGATAGTATAGGCACAAGCACATACAAGTATGATAATATTAGAAGATGATAATTATAAAATAATAGTAAAAGTAAACAAAAATTAAATAAACCTCAAAAACATTCTAGCTAGATAACCTTTCGTCATGATTAAAACTAAAAACACTTGTTCAATTTAATTAAAAACAAACAAAATAAATATATAAATTTAATTTCAATTATTCAACTAACCTCTTGTATAATAACACATTTTAACCTTCAACAAAACCAACTTTTTGTTATAAAAAAAAAAAGAAAAACAAAAACCCAAAAAACTTTTAACCGTGTAATTGTTATAATTTTATCAAAAGCAGAAAAAAAACATAAATATATAAAAAGATATAAATTACACTTATATGGTTATTAAAAAAAAAGGTACAACATTGAGCTTTATTCTAAAAAGCAAACACACATATAACATAAACACATAATTATTCACTTTATTTTCCATTTTCTCATTTCCATTTCCAAGTTAATATTTTCTTGTTTGTTTTGTAAATATATATACGAGGAAGAGTTGATAGTTTTATTTTATATTAAAATGAAAGTAACTGAACCAAAACTTTAGTTATCCTAATTTTTCTGTCAGTTACCCTTGGTAATTTTTTATTTTTATCCAAGAAATACTAGAATTATATTCGGAATGTGTAATAACAATGATATTTGAATACTAAAAAATTAAGGTTTATGGGTTAAGTTGAATAAAAATAAAAGGAGTTAATCATAACAAAAAAAAAAAAAGATTCTAATCTATGTTTTCTAAAAATGACATGACGTATAATTTCGGTTATAATAACAACAGAAACTAAAAAAAAGGAAAATTTCTTCAATTATAAATTACTAATTTAAATTCTTTTATTGTATTTTAAATTAAAGATTTAATTTTTAAGATAGCAAAAAAAAAAAAAATTAAACAGACATATCTTGATCAATTTGATTGAGATTTTTTTTTTCGTCTAGAATTAAGTTTGAGATATGAATAGAATAAAAGTTATGACAAGCAATTTGAAGTCAAAGAGATATGTTCCACAGATAGATCAGTTAAGACTTTTTGTTGTGCCAATAACTGATATAATCGAAATTGTAAATCAAATTCAGCACGAAATGGACATAGCCATTTGTATTTCCATTTCAACTACTCTAATCCCTTTATGGATATTAGAAGTCTACCATGGACGTTTATCAAAAAACTAGTTAATAGAAAAAAATGTTTGAACTGTAAAATTGATTTTTTCAAAACGTCTGTAGCCGTATAATTAATTGATTTTCGAAAGTTAAGGGTTTAATTTCAGTATTAAAACAACGAAAATTTCATCCGCATTTAGCGTTATTAATACGTAACTTATATGCAAGAGCTTTAAAGGTTAAAATTAGATTAAAGGAAACTTACGAAGCGAACGAAAAAATGTTGATCTATAACGCAGTTTTTTAAAGTTATATTGCTACTGTCTTTTGCAATTTGCATTCGAGTCGTCATACTAAATAAATATTGAATATATATAAAATTGAAAGTATGTCTGATTGTCCTTTATGCATTAATACATTAATCATCATGAAAATTTGGGAAGTTGTTGTGTACACTTAATTTGTTTTTTATTTAACTATCGTTTTAAACAGTAGTTTGCTTTGATCAATGTTTTTTTATTGAACATAATTTTTATGAAATTAAAAATAACGTAAGAAACAAAGTATAACATGAAGGCTGAAACAATTACATTTGTATATCAAAATTATATGTATTGGAATTTTATTATCTTCACTAAATATGTTGTCGGCTTGGAATTGTATGTAATACATGTTTCTAAAATTAAGTGAAGACTTAATACTTGTAACATGATACTTGATAAAATCGATTATATCGATTTAAAGCTCACAATTACGAGACGGAAATCGCATAAATTCTATACAAAGAAGCATAGCTTATGTATGATTAAACATAGATGGCAATCATGATAAATAAAATAATTAAAAATGGTGCCACTTAGCCGATAGTGATTTGCAAACGGCAACAATGCGCATTAATACCAATGAATTTGCTTAGCTTTCGGCAGAAAGATTTGTAAAATTTAAACTTGTTGATCTATGTGTGTGACAACCATGCGTACTTTAGTCCCTGCTATTGGCATATGAGTGCTATTTTGACAATTATTTGGTTTACATTGTGAGGTTAGTGTGTGTAGTTAGCGGTTTATCGTTCTGACTTATTTCTCATTTATTCTACTAATACGATCCAAATATTACTAATACGATATCAATTGATTGCAATTGCCAATGAAGTTTGCACTTCTGCCGTGCGGTCTTAAGCACACTCACTGTTTTTTATCTCTGTTTAGATATGTATTAAAACTAACACGAAACATCAATACGTTGTCGGAAAATTAAAACAGATCATATATTAACATAATTTAGTGAAAAGATTATACAATCAGCAAACTACTCAAAACCTCCTCATTTAGCGTTCCGAGAAAATATTTCAAAATCACAAATTCATATTTCTTCTTTCAAAATTCCACAAATATTGTAAAAACTAAATAAAATCAAAAATTCAAACTTTTTTCAAACAAAATTCTAAAAATATTTCAAAAATTATTATAAAATCAAAGATTAAACTTTTTTCAAAAATTCTAAATATATTGCAAAAATTATAACAAAATCAAAAATTGTAACTTTTTCCAAAATTATAAAAATTATAATAAAATCAAAAATTTAAAATCTTTTAAAATTCTAAAAATATTCCAAAAATTCTTACAAAATTGAAACTTTTTCACAATTCCAAAAATATTTCAAAAACTATAACAAAATCAAAAATTTCCATGTTCAATTATATTTACGTAAACAAACAGCTAAATTTTTTTTTGCCAAAAAATTATCTAAAAAAATAAATAAAATCATTTTTTTGACACACTTGACAATATTTTTTTAACAAACTTATAATGCAATAAAACTCTCAAAAATAATAATTTCATGTTCAATATACATTTCATTTCATACAAATAACTAATTTTAATTTTTTCTAAAAAAATTAATGAAAAACGTTCTTTTGACACACTTGACATTATTTTCTTAACTAACTTATAATTCGCAATAATAATAATGAAATCTCATGTCGTACAAATAATTAATTTTTTTTTTTCCAAAAAATTGGGTAAAAAAATAAATAAAAATCATTCTTTTGACACACTTGACAACATGTTTTTGACAAACTTATAATGCCATAATTCTCAATAATAATAAAAAAATTTCAAGTCATACAAATAATTAATTTTGTTTTTTTCCAAAAAATTTGGTAAAAAAATAAATAGAAATCTTTCTTTTGATACACTTGACAACATTTTTTTGACAAATTCAAAAATTTCCATGTCCAATTTCATTTTCAATTACATTTACGCCATAAAAAAAGCAAAATTTTTTTTCCAAAAAATTGGCTAGAAAAATAAATAAAACCATTTTTTGACGCACTTGACATTGTTTTTTTGACAAACTTATAATGCCATAATTCTCTATAATAATCATAAAATTTCATGTCATACAAATAATTAGTTTTATGTTTTTCCAAAAAATTAGGTAAAAATATAAATAAAAATCTTTCTTTTGACACACTTGACAAGCTTATAATGCAATAATCTAGTTTTTGATCTCACATACCAATCCCTACCATCAAGATTTCTTTAAATTCAATGTTCCTACTCGTAATCACTTAAAATGAACGTTTAGCCAAAAATATGATAATTTGCTATTTTTGACACACATAATGATTTTTTTGACACACTCCCTCCAGCGGTTTTCTAGATTTCGTAGGTAATGACCGCCGGACGGTCTCTCGATCAGTAGTTCCTAAAACGTCGTGAAATGCTAAAAAAGTGGGGGAAAGAATTTCACTTTTGGCTCATGAATTTAATACTTAGGTCTTTCAGTTTGAAGTAAAACTACTACAATTGTGATATTATTTTTCTGACAAAAACAATACCGACAACAACGAAAAACAAAACAATTTAAAATATTGACGAACGATCGATATAACAATATTTCAATATTTTTGAATAAATTTTTAATTTGTACAACAGTTTAAAAAAATAATTACTTAACTATCGTCTTTTTTAAGAATCGGACAGAAAACGGGGTTTTTGAAAAAATGTTTGGCTCGATTTTGTGATTTTGGTATCAATCGATTGGGCTTGGCCGTCTCCCGAAAATTTTGTGAGATTGGGGTGGTGAGACCCACCCTAAGAGACCCTCTTTAAGTTTTAGCATATAAAAATCTGTATAAAATAAATGGGAAGAGATAAAAAAATTTAATGCCACCATTATCTTTTATTTAAACCGCAGCAACTTTTGAGTCCAAAAGTTGGTTTGCACCCCCACCCCCAACCAACTCCGTGGGTGGGGTTGATACATTAAATGAGTAAAATATGTCATGTGGGGTATCGTTAGCACCTGAATTTTGTAACAAATACAATCCCCTATATTACCCCCTGATCGGTGACATAACCATTTTTACTCCCAAGGGAGCACCCTTGTCGTAGAAAAAAATATTTTTTTTGCATGTCATTTTTGGTGTCGATTTCAATATAATCGGGGATGCTGAGATAAATGATGATGATAAAAAGGGGGCCCGGGCTCGGGGTAGTCCAAAATGTGTGGTGGTTGGGAGATCGGTTATAAAAAATATCGAAATTATCGTCATAATAAAAATTAGGGTCGGACTCAGGGTAGCCAAATAATAAGTAGGGGTTGGGGGGTCGGTTATACAAAGTATCGAAATTATTGTCATTATTATCGATTTTTACATAATCGCGGATGCTGAGTTCAATGGTGACGGTAAAAATGTTGACCGGACTCAAAGTAATTCAATAAGTGGTGGGGGTTGGTAATCGGTTATAAAAAATATCGAAATTATCGTTATCATTATCAATTTTAACATAATCGAGGATGCTGCGTTCAATTATGATAATAAAAATTGGGGCCGGACTCAGGGTAGTCCAATAATAGGTGGGGGTTGGGGGGTCGGTTATACAAAGTATCGAAATTATTGTCATTATTATCGATTTTTACATAATCGAGGATGCTGAGTTCCGTGGTGATGGTAAAAATGTTGACCGGATTCAGGGTAGGTCAATAAGGGGTGGGGGTTAAGGGTCTGGTCATGAATAGTATCAAAATTGTCGTCATTAGTGTTGATTTCAACATACTTGAGGATGTTGAATTCGACAGTGATGTTTAAACTGGTCAAAAATATAAGGGTGTCACTAAAGGGTGGGAGTTGGGGACTGAAAGCCGAAAATGTTCACATATATATTATGAATATTGATTTTGGATAAATAAAGGGCACTGAATTCAATGCTTCTTCCCTAGAGCCAAATTAGTATTTGGCTCTAGGGAAGAAACTAGAGGATAAGGGATTGGGTCTAAATAAATATTGGCTTTTCTATGAATCGAGTATGATGAATCCAATGGTGCTGTTGAAATGCAGAACCACGTAATAAAAAAAAAATTAAAAAACGTAAAATAAAAAACAAATTGAACGAAAATGTTTTGCTATTTATTTCGGTAATTGCTTGTTGATTGATTTCAAATTTCAATGATAATGCTATTCTATTTCTATTTCTATTTCAAATTTCAATGATAATGCTATCCTATTTAAAAACTAATCAAGGAGTATTTCTTTTTTGGTTCGAAATCGAGTTCTACGTTTACTTTCGTTGTTTGTCATTGATTCTTTCAGTTCAGTGAGTTGATTTTGTTGTTCTTTTATTTCTACTGCATCTCTTTGTCGTTTCTGGAGACTTGATTTATTCTCATTTAGCATTACATTTTGCATCTCCTGATCTTCTACGACATTACTTACTTGTTTTTCTTCTCTGAATTTAGTGAGTTGCGTTATTAATAGTTTTTCAAGTTCAATTGAACATTTCAAAGATTTCATTGAAGAATTGTTTTCTGCTACATTTTCCTCGACTTCCATTTCTGACTTATTCGATAAAATTTCGTAAGTTTCGGTTTGAAATGATGTATTTTCTTGCTTCTGAAAATTTAGAGAATCGATAGAGAGTAAATCTTGTTCTTCCAATATTTTTTTCGATTATTTTGTGTTTCGTTCCGTACTCTCAATTCTTTCAAGAGATTTTTTGATACATTTTCAAGTTCAATCGAACACTTCAAAGAGTTAATAGGACTTTTTTTTTGTAACAAACATTTTTGAATTTCATTAAAGTTAAAATTATTAAAATGTTATTATTATTATTAAAATTATTAAAATTATACAAATGTGAAGTTTATAAAATAAAGAATAAATGACATGAAATATTTAATAATATAAACAGATTTTTTCCGTCTAGTTTACTCAATATGGTTTAAAGACAAAGTTCAATTATTTATACAAAGAAATGATGAGCATTCAAATTGATACAGTCTTATTTTTGTGGCATTTGTTGGTATAATACAATAATAAAAATATAAGAAATATAAAGAATTTGCTATTTTAGTTTATTATTTTTCTTATTTAATAATTTTAAAATATTTTTCTGCCATGTCTCGACGATACATCAATTTGACGATATAATTCAACTAACATTTAAGAATAACTCACATTTAAGGGGCTCCTTTGCTAAGTAACTCTAGCCTTGGGGTATATTGAATATTTGAACATATTTTTATTCTCCACCCCATCCTCCAGCTTCTGATTTTGCTCCTATGGTTGCTTGATTACATATTCCAAGACCACCATTGGATTTGGTATCCTTGATTTATAGAAAAACCAATATTTATTATGTATATGTGAACATTTCCCTAATTTTAGACCCAAAATCTTATCCTCTAGTTTCTTGCCTGGACCCCAAATACTAATTTCAGCATCACCATTGCATTCAGTACCCTCAATTTATCCAAAATCGGTACATTTAATATATTTTCGGCTTTCAGCCTCCAACTCCTACCTCATATTTTTGATCCCGATTTAAACATCACTGTTGGATTCAGTGTCCTCAAGTATGATGAAATCAATGATAATGGCGATAATTTTGATACTATTCATGACCAGACCCCCAACCCAAACCTCTTATTGAACTACCCTGAGTCCGGTCAACATTTTTACCGTCACCATTGAACTCAGCCTCCGCGATTATGTAAAAATCGATAATAATGACAATAATTTCGATACTTTGTATAACCGAACCCTCAACGCCGACCTTTTATTGGGCTACCCTGAGTCCAACCCCAATATTTATTATGACGATAGTTTCGAAATTTTTTATAACCGACCTCCCCCCACCAACGACCACCCTTTTTTGGACTCCCCCGAGTCCGGCCCCCCTTTTTATCATCATCATTGAACTCAGCATCCCCGATTATATTGAAATCGACACCAAGCATGACATGCAAAAAAAATATTTTTTTTTACGATAAGGGTACCCCCTTGGGAGTAAAAAATGGTTATGTCATTGATCAGGGGGTAATATAGGGGATTGTATTTGTTATGAAATTCTGATTCTAACGATACCCCACATGACATATTTTACTCATTTAATGTGTCAACCCCACCCACGGGGTTGGTTGGGGGTGGGGTGCAAACCAAATTTTTGACTCATAAGTTGCGCCGGTCTGAATAAAAGATAATGGTGGCATTAATTTTTTTTATCTATTCCCATTTATTTTATATAGATTTTTTATTTTTTTTTTTTTTGAATAAAATGTGTTGTGTTATAGGGTTTACAATACGGGCCACAACAACACATAAATACCTTTTAAGGCCTAAGCCTAGACCTAGGTCCCACAACAACTGGCGTTCTAAGGTCACGATGAACGCTTTTTGTAAACCTCTGCGGGTTGAAGTCACCTGAGACTAAGGATTCCGAAAAACTATTCCATTTGTATGCAGTTCGGACAAAGAAGTCGTTCTGCTATCTGTCAGTATGACAGCGTGAGATCTCGACCGTTTGACTGGTTGCGGCAGCCGATTGTCGAGTGGAACGGGGGTAAGAATAAGTTTGAAGAATGATGCTGCTGATTTCATTTGAGCACTGTTGATGACGATATTTGTAAAAAACAACGAGGTCAGCAACAGTTTTAGGGAATCAAGTTTTGATGTCAAAGTTCGATCACCCACAATTCGTATAGCCAAGAGAGGGAGAGAGTCCAAGAGGGCCAAGATATAAAACTTAAATATGTATGCTAAAACTTAAAGAGGGTGTAAAGGGATGGGGGTGGTTCCTACCACCCCAATCTCATAAAGTTTTCGGGAGACGGCCAAGCCTGATCGATTGATACCAAATTTGTAAAAAAATATTTTGAAAATTTCGATTCTTAAAAAAAACGATAGTTAAATGTTGTAGTTTTCTGGATTTATAGATGACAATTTCAAACGGTGAAGAATTATTACAAATTGAAAGAGAGTTTGACATTCACAATTATTTTAGTAAATTTAATTATTTGTTTATCCTAAAACAACCTACCTCTTCTTACTTAATTTCAAAGCAATTGTCAAGTACGGGGTTTAAATAAAACAATTTCATTTAATGATTCAAGACATTGATAACAAATTTGAACTGAAATTATGTAATCTTGCTACAACATCAAAAATTACAATCATCAGCAATAATATTTGCCCAAAATTATTTGTGAACATATCCGTCTTAAGCTTCAAAAAACTACATCAATAATGTAAAATCATAGATTCGGGGTTAAACCATAAAATATTATTCACGATCCACGTGATATAACGATAACAATACATTTAGTGGTAATAAATATTAATAAATACAATCTCGAAAAATATCACCGCAAAATCTGAAAATGACGAAAATGAAGAAAATTTTCCATCACAAAAAATTATTTAAAAAGTGACAGAAAAACTGATGGGCGTCAAAGCGGCAAACTCAGACAACGCTCGCATGATAACGTCAGAAATGATATAGGCTGTTTGTCCAAATGAACATCAATTATGGGAGAGCTTAGTTAATTTTATTTTGTAAAAATTTGATAGTCGATGAGTTGATGTAGGGGTGGTGATGGTCTTTGATCTTCTCGTCTTTCGGGTCGTCAGAGTCTACTTTCTTTTTAATCTTTGTTTTAGTTCACTTATAATTATCGCGAGTATCCAGTATTTTGTAAAGGACGGAAGATAAAGTTTATCGAATCCACACTTGAAGCTAGACGGAACAAACTCAAAGCACGCGTATCCTCAAGATTACTTATTGATAATCTCGACCGATAACCAGCCGCTCATTACACATTGGCGCCAAATGATGGGTTTTTTCCTTGGTTATCATCTATGTAAGTGATATAGCTGGAAGGGCCTTCATTCATTTTTTCAAATTCAAAATTTTTTCCGTGAAAGAAAAATTTCCTTCAACATAACTTTTTTCTCTATAGAACCCCTCCCACTACAATGTTAGTATCCTATGGCGTGGATTGTTCAATTCCAAACGCATGATACTGAGGAAGTTCTTTCAATACAGCCTAGCTGTAGAGGGAAGATTTAGCTCGGATTTCATGCTGTGCTGTTTATGTTCTCAATCCTCGTCAAAGCTTCCCTACAGATTCGTCAAAATTGGATTCAATTTGTAAAAAAATGAATGGAAGCTGATACATAGTACGTGTCCTGCACTGATCCATAGACTATCGCCAAGCTGAATATCTTTAAAATTAGGGATATAAAATAAGGAGAATAAGCTAAGTAGCAGTGCATGCAGGGGAAAAAATCCTGTGGCATCACAATAGATCTCTCTGGTTTAATATATCTCTATGGCGTGTTGGCCTTTTGTTATGATGACAGTCACTGCAACCTCACTCAGCTCAATGAATCATTAAGTCACACAAACGGTTGCGATGTACTCATCTTGATTAATTTCCTTCGTCATGAAGAAAGGTTTCAATCAAAACGATTGTCCATCATAGGTAGAAAACGTCCGTTAAGATATTCGTGATAATGACTGTCAAAATTGAAGTCACTTGGTAATAAAATGAAAAAATGAGGCCGGAGTTTCAATTCTTGACTACGTAGAGGTTAATTAAAAATCGTTGAAACACATTAGAAGATTTTTAGGCATTGCTGAACACTCATTAACGGCACCAATGTCGAATTTGTTAAAAAAATCTACTAACAAATTAGTGTGGACCCAATAAACTGATGTGGTCTTTAACTCGTGAAAGAAAGCATTGACTTCAGCACCAGTTCTAGCCAACCACTATTCCAAGTCATGTATTCTACAATGCAAGGGCTGTGGGGTACAGTTGGACAAAGAGTGTATCGAACACCCTAATGCATATATGTCCAAGATATCAAACTCAGCACAACGTAATTACTCCATCTGCGAAAAGGAATTCCTTGCTGGTATCCTATAGCCATTAAGAAGCTTCATGCATACATCGAAGGTCACCCTTTCAAGATCATTACCGATCACACCTCACTCATGTGGTTTATGCAGGAGAACGATATGTCAGGTCAACTAGCATAATTAATTTGCTTTCAAAATTGAATATCGGCGTGGTAAGTAAACCGTTTTTGGAGATGCTATTTCGAGGATGTTCTCTACCGATGTTGTTACCGAGGACAAAATCTATATTTTTATTTTTTATCTAAAAATCACTGCTTTCAAACCGTGACAATTATCTTAAATTAGTAAAGATTGGTGCTGACTCCAACGGTTTTCTTCCTGATTTACGCACGTCCGATTGGCTTATGTATAGAAATTAAATTTCTCCCATAGTGATGTTACACCGGAAATTGTAACTTCAAATTGTGAATCCGTGTAGAGTTAATGAGCAACTTGATTTCTCAGACCTATGATCCTCCTACGTCTGCACCCTATATCACTTATGTCGATTTTACTTTTGGCGCCGGATAACTACGCAAATTAAATCTTAAGTTTCTCAGTGTGACATCTCTAAAACTGACAAGCCCCTAGCATCGTGCTACGTGCTCCTATGACAACGTCCTTAAAATTGTAAGGGCTCGATCAACGATTATACATTGATATAATCGGTCCTTACACCCAAAGGGTACTTGCCCATTGCAGGACTAACCCTAGAACTAAGTTCGGTCATATAGCAATTTTGACTGTCTTAGACCATCTCACAAAGTTTGCCTTTTTTTATGGAAACTTAGACCCGAGCATATCTGTTAACTGCTAGGAACCAATGTTGTGCATGTTTTTGGTTGTACCGGAACAATTGTTTGAAACAATGGGGCGCAGTTTAAATCTAAATGTGTGAAACCTTTCTTTAAAGGTATGGAGTTTACCATACCTTCACAGTTCTGTACTCCCCACAAGCAAAGGCGTCCGATCTATAGTGCACAAAAGTTTGTGGCCGAAGACCATATTCGGTGGGACGTACATATTAACGAAATAACTTGTGCTCTTCGATGTTCTGCACATCAAACTGTTATGCCAACCAATTGTGTGATGTCCAACATGTAGCGTGTGGAAAAATCTACAATAATCTACAATCTAATACAGAACAATTTGAGTTCTGAGTAAAGGTGTTGGCAAGGGAGCTAGATCTTTGTAGTTACCCCTGACAGTAAAGACTAACTCCAGAGCAAAACATTTTTCCCTTTTTCATCCGTAATGCTACAACATTGCATTTTTTTCATTGGCATGACATTTACTCAATAACATTTTTATTAACATGATCATGCAGTACAAATAACTTTTTGTCTCACCTTCGGTTATATCTTCCCAAGATTGGTTTTTTTTATATCCATTTTCATTTTTTTTTTGTACATAAATATTTTATTATTATTTGTTTTACATAAACGAAACAAAAGAGATAAAAGTGTATGAACTCTTTTTCATTTTATTGTATTGAAATAGAAAAAAAAGCTTTAAATATACGTTTGATCATTTCTAATTCTTTTTTTATTATTGAGATATTTTGTAGTATGTGAACAAATGATATTTTCAACAAATTAAGTGATGGTATGATTGTATTGTATGTTGACTCTTATTTTTGTTTATATCTCACAATAAGGTGAAAACAATCTGTGGTTTTATGTTGTTGATTCTGTAATTGTATTAATAATATCGAAAGTTACAAAACGAGAGGATGGTTATGCAAACAAAATTTTTCTCTTTTGTTTAGGATAAGCAAAAATGTATTTACAGCTGCGTTTTTGGAAAATATTACTTGAGTCGCAATTTTGATTTTTAATTAAATACATTAATTGTATTTAAGTTGTAGTTTTGATTTTTAATTAAATACATTAATTGTATTCGAGTCGTGATTTTGTAATTTAAAAAATATTCAATTCATTTCGATTTTGTGAGACACGTTTATTATTTTTCAGTCGTGATTTTTATAATTTAAAAATATAAAATTCATTTCGAATTTTTGAATCGCATTTACGCCACGCTGTAGATTAGTTTAAAAAAATTACAGTCGGTAGTCAAATACTAAATAATTTACCTCAGGCCGATATTAGCTTCAATATTGGTGTAAATAAAAAAAAATTGACAACAAAAAGTGCTAAATCATTGGTATCTTTCGATAATGGTGGCTTTGAATTTTTCATTTACCTCAACATATTCTGAATTTATTGCCGATTTAGTTAAATTGATTTTATTCTGAATCGAATAAGTTTTTGGATGACCTTAATTTGGAGTTTTGCTGTATAAACGATAAAGAGTATTGAACGAGTTTGTTGAAAGTGCAATTATTTTTGAAAACCAGCGATTTCCTACTACTGAAACAAGTATGTTGAAGTATTTTTGGGACAAATGCTGGGGTTTGCAAGGAATGTAATTCAAGCGACATACAAGGACAAAAGTCGCTTTCTTCAAACATCAATCAACCGATTTAAGTTAAGTGTCTTTTTTTTGTAATAACTATTATTTATATTTTAGATTTCTTTGTTTTTTTTAATTGTTCTAGACCATCATGGTCGTGTATTTTAAATTACCTTTTATAGAGAGATTTTCTGGATAAAGACCATATTGGTTTTCTTTATTTTTACCATTATAAATTATCCTGGCATAACGGTGTCCGAGATACCGTTATTAACAAAACTTAAGGTTGTTTTTATGATTATCAGTACGAATGAAGTGAACCAGACTTCCTCTTTTCTGTCTGTCCTGGGCAAGGCATGTCTCAGTCGTACTTCCATTTCCCGTTTTCTTTACCTATTGTAATATACTATTTATGTCTACATTTTTAAAAACTTCTCAGCCCTCCTGATTGTAAAAACACAATTATTAAAAATATTTCGAAGTAAATCTGACACTTCCGGGAAGACCGTCTCATATTTGTGTGAACCAATAGGAGATGAACCAATAGGTGAATGTAAAAGCATTCGTTTATTGCGTGTCACAGTTTCAAATGACCTACTCTGGAACGATCATGTAATGGCGATGGCAAAAAGCGCGTCTAAAAACTCGGCCTCTTAAATAGATGCAAAAAATTTTTCACTCCATACCAATTGCTCCATGTTTATAAGTCCTATATTCGTCCCCTGTATGGAGTACTGTTGTCAAGTTTGGGGTTGCTGCCTTTGTTTCCATCTTGGCCCTTTTGGACTCTGTTCAAAAGCGGGCTATACGAATTGTGGGTGATCGGGAACGATTTTCCGGAATCCTTAGTCTCAGGTGACTTCAACCCGAAGAGGTTTAAAAAAAGCGTTCATCACGACCTTAGAACGCCAGTTGTTGTGGGACCGCCAGTTGGTCTAGACCTTGGTCTTAAAAGGTATATTTATGTGTTGTTGTGACTTGTGACACATATTGTAAACCCTATAACACAACACATTTTATTCAAAAAAAAAATATTCTTTTTATTTTCCATTTATTTTTGCCTATTTATGGGAAACTAAAAAGAACTCTAATACTGGGAAACCAAAAAGAAACGTTTTTTTAAACTGAGTTGCGCTGTGGATTTTGGTGATGAACAATTGGGTGGAGCTAGTTGGCTGTAGTTTGATGTTTAAGGTTGTGCAGTATTATGGCAAGTTGAATGAAATGGCAAGTTGAAAAAAATTAAAATTATCAAAGTTTCGTAGTTTAAACTTTTTTTTCTGAAAAATGAATTCCACTTAAATGGTAAAATAAAAAATTGTGTAGTCAAGTATTATGATCTAGCAAAGAAATAAAATAATCCAAGGTCATCAAGTAAAAAATAAATATGAAGGATGTGTTTTAAGTTTGTTTTGGATTAAATCAAATTATAAAACGAAAATAGAATTACATTATATTATTGTTGTATTGTGTCGTAAATAAGTCGTAAATATGCCGTAGTTGATTTATTTGAACGGATCGATTACGTTTAAGCTTTCTGTAACGAAACTAGCGTCAGTAGATACTTGCTTCTCTCTTGCTGTTTGCAATTACCTATTGTACGGACAGTTAATCCAACTTTGTAAATTTTTTTAACTAGCTTTCACAGCTTAGAACTTGAGAATTAGTAGCCTTTTCTCGTTTAGTCCGGCTATCTTGGTCGCTACTTTACTGAGATTCTTTATCCCTGGGTTTGGACTGGATACCCTTCTGACCACCTTTTATGTCTTTAATTCTCAGGACGATTGTAGTCTGCGGACCTCGTCCTTTCGTCCTGTCCTGTAATGCATGGTCAAGACAATTTGTGAATCCACATATTTTTCCTTTGCTAATTCTATCCACTTTTCAACTGCATCACGTAGATGCAAACTTTCTTTCCTTGAAAGTGAGAATAGTAATATAGGAAACAATTATCAAACGAAACCCAAACAAAATTGTACATACTTTTGTTTGTTTATTTTATGAAATTTAAATCTTTTATTTCGGTAATATACATTCCAAAATGCAAGTAAAGACTTTATTTTTGTTTCCTTCAGAAGAAAAAGTCAGAAGAAAAAAAAGACGAGAGTTATTGGATTTTCTAAGGGCAGTTGAAGTTTGGCAGTGGGCAGTCGGCAGTTGGATTCGAGGAGTTGGAATTGATTGGTTGACGAATTGTGCTATTTGTATTTGTTTGCTTGTGATTTAATTGTTTGGCTGATCAGTCTATTAGGGAGTGAAGTAGAAATTTTTGGAAATGGTTTGGCTAAACTAGCCAGTCAAGGTAACATTGTTAAATTGATATTTTTAATTAAAATTTTTTGTTTAACTTCACTAGTATGTATATACCTACTTTCACTGAAGCTATAGGGCTGAAATTTGGATATCACGCTTGGTTCTCATGGCAATGCACGATTGTTTAATTGCCGCCATTGTGAGCCTGATGAGCAAAAAACAATAAGTAAAGTGAAGTCATTCTAAATTCAATATGGTAGACGTTTAATATGACAATACAATATTATTATAACATGCAGCTGATCTGGTGATGGAGCAGGAAGGTGTTTTGTCCAATACTCGTGAGACCAAAAGCGAAAACGGCCAAACCTAAAGACAAACAACAAACCAATACCAAACGAAAACGAAGTTTGGAGAAGTAAACACAGAAGCGTTTGCAATATCTAGCTAATGAAGACGAAAAAGCTAAGCGCTTAAGATTCGAACGCGAAAGACCAAATGAACCAAACATGAGAGCGTCTGAGACATCACAACAACGTCAAGGTCGATTAGATCGCATGAGAAAAAGCAATGCAGATGCAAGAACTGCTGAGACACCGTAGCAAAGGGAGGCCTAGAATAAAAGCTAATACGGCAACATTTGAAAGAACTATCAACACATTCCGCGATATCAAGATATTTAAAATTTGTACCAAGCGTTGCTAGCCGAACCAAGTTACAAATATTCGAGATCTCCACTGCTGTTATGTCATCGCTGCAACAAACATGAAACTAGTTAGAGGAAATGATATCTCCACAAGTAGAATACTGGAACAAATTAGATCCTGTTTCGATTCCTAATGTGATTCCTCAACTGACACAACCAGTGCAGCGTTTACTAACGAGCATCATACCCTTCATGAAGATCTTCAGTAATGCTTGTCGCCAACAACCCGTTATACAAAGCTGTCATAATTGATAACTGATAACATTGTGAGACTTTCCATAAGAAACTAGATACAAACTTTATTTATGGTGATAGAAAGCACCTCGCCAAATATAAAAATGTACTAAAATAAGTTTTTGCTAAAATAAATTTAGACTGCAAATAATATTTTTATAAAATAATTAAAAAAAATTTTAACTCGGTTTTTGTTAAAATAAATTTTGACTCACATTAATATTTTGTTTGAAATAGTAACTTCTAGCTAGCTTGAATTAGGTTCACGGGGGTCTGAGGTTATTAATTTTGGGTCCAAACATATTTCAACTAAAATATACCTTTAACGTATTTCTTCACTATATTTCTGTATTCATTTGACTATAAATAAGTACAAAGCTTTGGTGGTCATTAAAAAATGAAAAACTTAATTAGAATGGTAAGACTTTTCAATACTTTCGAATTATTTCAATTTATCGAGAGATTCTATTCCGCCTCGTTCTACTTCATGTTATTTCATTTATTATAATTTCACTCCGAATTACTTGATTCAACATAGTGTTACTTCGTCTCACTTTATTTATTATAATTTCACTTCGCTTCACACCGTTTCAATTCAAGTAACTTTATTCGGCATAATCTCGCTTCGCTTGGTTCACTACTACTATTTTATAATTTTAATATTAGTTATGACATGGGCGGTCATGCCTCTTAAAGGGCGGCATTGCAGGCACGAGTTTTTTTATTTGTTTCTATTGGTGTTCGTTTAAAATTTTCTATTGAGCGAGGTTAGTGTTTAAATTAAAACCCGCGCTCGAAGGAAGCTAGCGACAGAGTGCATCCGTGTGTGAACAACTGGTGGAATCGCAATCAACCAACATCAACGATACAAGATGACTAACGGCCATTATCTTGCACCTGCCGTAAAACTTATTAATATTCAAAATATCAATAAATGCATTGTCATTAGCATGATCCAAGTTTATTTTTGAATAATAGGAACAAAACCACATTTATAAATTCATTTCTGCAACTTACTTGTTCCGCAGTTTAAAGCTATAAAAATCACCACTAAATAGCTCCATACAGTTCCAAATTACGAGTGACTGGTTACTGGTTTTGAGTCTTTGAGTAATCAAACATAACGTGTACAACAAACATAAAATGACCACTCATTCCACAAAAGCTAATCAAACAGTACCCTGAACGTCGTAAAAAACACATTTTCGAAGTGAAAACGTTTTGTCATTTGAAATAATCATCTAATTGTTTTAATCAACTTCCTCAATTTCAATTTGAAAAATTAATTTCCATTTTAATTCGTAAGATTAAATTCCACACTTACTATCTTCATTACAAAATAAAAACGTTCGAAAAATAAATAACTGAAAAAACAACGCACAATAATTATTCTAATTTTCCTTAATATTTTTGTTTGTAATTTTCCAAAAAAAAAAAAAAAATTTCCTACATTCATGTCTAAATCTCTATTTTGTAATCAAAAATAGCACGAACACGTAATAGAAATTATTATGGTATTTAGCTATAGCGAATGAAGATTTACTATTATTCAATGGATCGTATCAAATCTACGAACATACACACCAACAAAACTGAAAAAAGAAAAAAATAAAACGGATGGGGATGGTATAGTATTCTAGTCGAAACAGATAAGAAAAATCTCTTTACAATAAAGAAAAATTAAATAGAGTGAAAAAATATTGTGGGTTGCATTTTAATGAGAAAATAAATTTTCATGTTGTATTTTTTTTTTTTCATTTATTGATGTGACGATTACTTGAAAGGTAACTAACCTAACATTTTCTGCAATTTTTTAAATTTTTTATCACGAAAACAGTTCAAGTCATCTGTCACATAAACTAATAAATATTCAACTCAATAACGAAATAAATTGATCGAAATTAGGGGTTAGCATTGGGAAAAAAATTCAAAGACAAAACAAATTCATCCTTGTGCAGTTCTACGTTATCATAACAACCTTAGAAGAGATCATACAAAAAAGAGACAAAACTATGCACATTAACTCTGAATTTTAATTTTAAAAATATTTAGAATTATAATAACAGAATAATTTTTGCTTTGTAAAAAAAAGAAAATTAAAGAAAATACAATAACAAAAATTAATTTTTTTCATGTTTTTCACTTTGGGTATATAAACTGAAGTTTTTCCTGTTCTCGTTCGGAGTGAGGAGAGTTAAATGAGTTTTTTTTTCGTGTCGGGTGTGGTTGTAGGGTTAAGTTTTTAGAATTGTTTTCATTACCAAAAACTTTGTGTTGTTAGTTGTGTTTTGTGAAACCAAAAATATAAATATATATACAAAAACACAAAAAAAAAAAACAGTATACAAATTATAATAAAGTTTTATTATTATTATGGATAGTAATTATTTAAAAATAAAAATAATAACAAAAGTTTTTAATAATTTGAAATGTAACTATTTTTAATTAAATTAAAATGAAAAGTATTTTGTTTTTGTTTGCCATTTTATAATTTTGTCAATCTCTTTAATGGAATTATCAAATAGTAATTCAAAGAAAAATGTTAATAGATAGAATCCCTATGTTGGTTGACGAGTTCTTTATATATATTTTTTTGTTTGTTGTTTTTATTACTTTGAGTTTCACGATCGAGCTTAATTGTGTTAAAACTACAATAATAATTAAAATTTATATTTATGTATCTTGACGATGTTATAATGGAAATTTACCAGAATCTATTTATATTATGCAAACATTTGTGTAATAGAGAGTGGAAATGTAATTAATTTCATTAAACTTAAGTATTTGTTTAAAATATTGAGTGACAATTATGTATTTTAGTAGTTTTATCATTAAAATTGCTACGGTTCTTACAGAACAGGAAGAAAAAATTACAGGATTATGAGACAACTGAACTCATTTTACATGTACCTTAACAAGTCGCAAGCATTAATTAAAACCACTGTCATATGGCGGCACTTCAACTTTTGCGACTTCTTAGTTCCAGCTCGACATTGTTGGAACAATACAAATTATATTACACTTACCGTGACCCTTAGAATGTCACAGCGATAAACTATATGCGTAGGTAGAACAGTAATTCACACAAATGTTAGGACCACTACTAGGAAGTTCTGGCATTAGATTTAAGGGTAAGTAGTTTCATCAGTCAGGATACGATCCCAGTTCCCATATTTATTCGTAAGGGGTTGATTTGTGGAATTGTGGAGACAGTATACAAATGTAGGAACTACATAAAAAAATAATCTAGAATTAAAACAACTACTTTTAATAAAAGAGCAGGTAGCAGACTCATTTTCAACAATTGCCAGGACCATTGGTGCAGCTTTTTAATCAACAATCACCGGGACCTTATTCTTAACTTATTTGAATCCGTTGTGAAAACTTTGCATGCAATTCTGCATTCGTACTGCGCTGAAGAAAGAAAAAGTATGGTCGAATTCACAGATTGAAGCTAGTTGGAATCATCTCAAGACACGCAGTTCATGTAATGGTAGTGATTCCACTTTCAGGAATACAGCGTTCATTACATACAATAGGTGATAAGTTGCCCGTTTCAGTTACAAACAATCCTTTGAATAATAAATTGCTGGAAACTATGTCACAGCATCAAATTTATTCAATGGATGTACCTTCTACATCCACCGCACATCAAAGATTAAGTTGGAATAATTCAAATCAGGATGTTTTATTTAATTCTCAATTAATGGACGAAAAATTAAATAATTTTAAATCGCAAATGCTTAAGGAAATTTCCTCAATTGTACAAACTGGTAGTATGTAGTAGGTCGCTAAATCGCGTTTGCCCAGAAGCCCATCTAGATCAAATTCTAGAAATAGAAGTGCTACTACTTCAGATCAATGTTTTTATCATCATCGTTTTGGTGATAAAGCATTGAAATGCGTAACGGGTTGTAAGTTTTTTATACAATTTACATCTCTTTCAAATAATGGTGCTACAAAAAACGCGTAAATGATCAGCAATATGCATTCAGGAGTATTGCTGATCTGAGCAATCATCGTTTACAAATTTTCGAATCTACATTAAAAACTAAGTTCTTAATTGATACAGGAGCAGACGTTTCAGTAATTCCATTTCGAATTGCTAATATCAAACCAGTAACTACTTCTTTTAAATTATTTGCGGCAAACGGCACTCCCATTTGTGCCTATGGCACCAAAGCTCTTGATTTAAATATTGGTCTTCGAAGAAATTTTTCATGGGAATTCATAGTTGCCGATGTTTCGATCCCTATTATTGGATCAGATTTTCTAAATCATACGGGACTACTTGTTGATATACAGAGACAGAGGCTTATAGACCCGTCAACCTCTCTGTTCTCAATTGGTAGTTTATCAATATATAATGAGCCTTCACTTTTTCTTGTTGATAAATCAATAGTATCAACACCAGTAATTAAAGTCTTGGAAAAGTTTCCAGAGATTCTAAATCGGAATCTCATGCCAAGCACTGTGAAATATAATGTTACTCACAAATTGGAAACAATTGGCTTACCTATATCTTGTAAAACTCGACGCAAGAAGAAAAATGGAGAATGGCGTCCTTGTAGAGACTATCGAGCTCTCAATAGAATTACTGTTCCAGATCGATATTCTATTCCCCACCTCCAAGATTTTTCGCATCAGTTGGAGGGATGCACAGTTTTTTCGACCATTGATCTTGTTCAGGCATATCACCAGATTCCAATACATCCGGAAGACATTCCTAAAACCGCAATTTCTACACCTTTCGGTCTTTTTGAATTCTGCAAAATGACCTTTGGTCTTAGGAATGCTGCACAATCATTTCAAAGATTGATGCATTCTGTTTTTACCGGATTTCAATTTTGCTTCGTTTATCTAGATGATGTTTTAGTTGCATCTAAAAATCTAGAGGAGCATCTAATTCATCTACAAATGATTTTTCAGAGATTCTCTGAAAATAGTTTAATCATAAATTCAGATAAATGTGTATTTGCCAAATCTGAAATTAAATTTTTAGGTCATTTGGTGTCTGTACATGGTATTTTATCCGATCATGAACGTGTTCAAGTCATTAAAGACTTTGAACGTCCCTTAAATGTTAAACAGCTTAAACGATTCTTAGGCATGATTAACTTTTATCGAAGATTTTTACCAGCTGCTGCAGCTGATCAAATTTTACTCAACAACTTCTTAAAGGGATATAAAAAGAATAGTAAAATTCCAATAACTTGGACAGCTGAGTCCATTCAAGCCTTCGACAATTGTAAAGATAAATTGTGTAATGCCACTCTTTTAGCTCATCCGTCATCTTCAGCTCGACTAGCAATTATGGTCGATGCATCAGATACAGCGATAGGAGGCGTAGTGCAGCAATTTGTTGAAGAAACCTGGCAACCGCTCAGTTTCTTCTCGGTTCGTCTTAATGATGCACAAATTAAATATAGCGCTTATGATAGAGAACTTCTCGGAGCGTATTCAGGCATCAAGCATTTCAAGTATCTCCTGGAAGGTCGTGAATTTACTCTATTCACTGACCACAAACCTTTAATTTTTGCTTTTAAACAAAATTTAGAAAAAGCATCTCCTCGTCAATTTCGCCATTTGGATTTCATTTGGCAATTCACCACTGATATCCGGCATATTTCAGGTATCGACAATGTCGTAGCTGACGCACTATCTCGCATAGATCAAATCCTCATACCAGAGAAAATTGATTATGCTGCAATCGCGGACGCGCAAACCAATGACGAGGAATTTCAAAATATACTTCAAAGTAATACAACTTTGAAGTTTGAACATTTTCCAATTACTTTCAATGAAAGTAAATTAATATATTGTGACACATCAACTGCTATACGTAGGCCATATATTCCTGCACAATTTCGCCAAAGTGTTTTCGATGCATTTCATAGACTTTCGCATCCTGGTGTCAAAGCTTCAACCAAATTATTAACCAAACACGTTATTTGGCCGTCTATTAAAAAAGATGTTAAACTTATGGCGCAACAATGTATAGCGTGTCAAAAGTCAAAGGTATTTAGACATACTAAATCACCTCTTGGCACTATTAAAACTAATTCAGAGCGATTCTCGCAAATTCACCTCGATATCATTGGTCCTCTACCAATATCGGAAAACCAACGATATTGCGTAACGCTAATCGACCGTTATACGCGATGGCCTGAAGCGATACCAGTTCCAGACTACACTGCTGCAACTGTCGCATTCGCTGTATACAATTCTTGGATTTCGAGATTTGGTGTTCCAGAATCAATTATAACTGATCAAGGAACCCAATCCGAATCCTAACTTTTCTCTGAACTTTCCAACCTACTAGGTTTCAACAGATTCAGAACCACTTCTTATAATCCAAAATGCAACGGTATGGTAGAAAGATGGCATCGCACAATTAAATCAGCAATTATGTGTCATGACCGTCCAGACTGGACAAAAGTTCTACCTTCAGTCCTTCTAGGTTTAAGAACCTCATTCAGCGAAGAACTACAATCTACTTCAGCGGAACTCACTTTTGGAAGCTCGATTAGAATTCCAGGACAATTCTTAGATTCTACTGCAAAATCTTTTTGTCCCCAATCAGAGTTCGTTAAGGAATTGAAAAAACATTTTGATGAAATTAGACCAACACCAGCATCACATCATGTATCATCTTCTTCTTTTGTGAGCACATACTTGCTCACATGTATTTTTGCGTACAGATGCCTTAAGGAGATCATTGCAAGCTACTTACACAGGTCCTTTCAAAGTTTTAAGTCGAAACAATAAAACTTTCAATATAGAAATTAATGGCAAAGAAGTCAAAATTTCAATTGATCGACTTAAACCATGTTATCATGCAAATTCAGACGATGAACACCACAGTTCTCTCGTAAATGCAAAATCCATGAATCTATCAGATTCAACTTCAAATATTAATTCTAAAAATTTTTCTGAATTTTCTAATTTAAGCAAGCAGATACAATTTTCTAACAATTTAAATCCAGCTGATCATTCTAATTCTTTAAATTCTCCTTCTAATCTGAATCAATCAGATTCATCTGGTTCAAATAACCCAGATTCTATTTTACTAAATAAAAGTAAAAGGAAAGTAACATTCAATGATCAGCCATCAGTAATTATTATTCCCAATCAAAGAATTTCTAAATCTGGAAGAATAATTAAAACACCTCAAAAATTATTAAATTTTATTGATAATTGTTTTAATGATTTTAAAAAATCTTTGCTTTCCAGTCAAGTTAGTTAAATGTTGTAGACGTTTGATCTTTTCACTGTCGTTAGCAACTGTCTAATGCGATTTTATTAAATTCTTTATTATTCGACATAATTTCTAAAATTATTTATTCGTTTGATTCAATAAGCTCACTCATTTCAATATCATCTCATCCATTTCATTTTCATTTGAGATGATTATGAGGTCATTCTTGTTTGAATTTTGATAAAATTTACTATATTTTGGAAACAGCATTATTTTAAAATATTTCAAAATTATTTTTTGGTCATTTTGAAAATTAATTAATTTTAAATTTATCTTTCTTTTGAAAATTTTTGACTATTTTTCGTTCTTCTGGCGAATCACTGGTGAGGGAGTGTTTGTGGTGATTTCTCACCAAATTTGATTAAATTTTATGTAATTTATTTTGGCAGTAATTTTTGTAAACTTTAGGATACTCGCGGTTTACAAATCAAGTATGTTGTTAAAAAGTTAGTTTTTCTTTTATAACTTAGTACGTTTGAAAAAACAGAATGAAAAAATGAAAAAATAATTTTTGTTAATTAAGTTTCTTTCTTCAATTGAGAAAGTCATATAATTATTGACTTATTTGCCTATATTGGCTAGCAGTTTAAAAGTTTCATTATTTATTTATAAAGTATTTTAAAAAGAACATAAGTTCAGTCACTAATGGATTATTATTTTTATAATTCCATCAATATTAAGCCGTTAAATAATTTGTTTAATATTGGTTAAATCGTTTAAACAGAAAATTGTTACAATTTATTATTTAAAAAAAAAATCAAAAATTTATGAAGAAATAAATGTATTATTAACTAGAAGCTATTTTATATCTGTATTCCATAAGTTCACATTAAGGCTTAAGCAGAATATAATTGACTTCCAAATATGTTGAAGATACATCATTATATATTCAACGAAAACTATATATTTGAAAACATAGACACTTAAAACAGAGATACGTGGAAAAACCTAAAGCGAGAAACTACAAGCTTTTTCTACAAGGATTCTCATCATACAAGATCCGGAAGAAAAATACAAGTTTCTTATCTATGGATACAAGTAAATCATATAGCAAGAAATATATACAAGCTATAGGGGATAGGGTATTATTTTCTACTGACCCCCTGGGCTTAGATGTTTCTAATACTGTATTGTGGTCATCGTTTTGTGGTAAAAGTGGTTTGAAAATGGCATATTTTAATGCTAGAAGTATTTTTCCGAAATTAGATGAAATAAAATATTTAATATCAAATGTGGGCTTCGATATAATAAGCGTATCGGAGAGCTTTCTCTAGGAACACATCTCAGATACAATGGTGGCTATTCCTGGGTATTCTTTATTTAGAATGGACCGAACACTAAAACAATGTGGTGGTGTTTGTATGTATGTTAAGTCGTCATATAAATCAAAAGTAATACACAAATATGAAAGTCGCAATCTTGAGATTCTTCTTCTCGAAATATGTGTAGAAAATTGCAAATTGCTGTTAGGCATAGCTTACTCCCCACAAAAAAAAACTTCTATGACGAGGATAGAGAGAAAAAGTAGATTTTATTTTGAATAAAAAATAGTCAGAAATATTTATCAATCAAAATATTAGAAAGTAAAACCATATTCATACAGAAGTACTGCGACAAAACTAAGAGGATTACGTTCGTAACGAACATTCTTAGGTGGAAACAGTGGAACGGTTCTCACAGAAGCAATCAAATCCTAACATAATCTTACTCATAGAATTAAATTCAAAACAACAAATTGATCTTGTTTAAAATTGACACCAGCATTGTTGGTCAAGACATTTTACATTGTTATGCCCGTCAAATTACGTGTTATTTAACAGGTAGCATTTATAAGAAAATCTACATCAACTCCAGAACAAATTTAAGTTCTGTACCGGTAGATTGACAGGGAATTAGATAGATTAGATTGTAGTTAACGGCTACGGCTCACAGTGGGATTTGTTCATACATTGTTTGGCAAAAAATATAAGGAGTGCTCGTAGAATGTTGAAATTTTGCTCTGAGCCTTTGGTTAGCTCAATTAAGAAAAATATAAAGTTTCATCAAAATTGGCCACGCCCACTACCCACTGCCCATAGAACCCAAAATTTATTTTTGGCCCGAAGTTTTTAAAATTGGCACAGAGCCCTTTATTACCTCAATTAACGCCCACCACTCACCGCCCATATAACCCATATTATATTTTTTTCCACAACTTTTTGTTTCTTTACCAAAACTAATTATTTTATAAATAAATTTCAAAACATGCATTTAAATATAGTCTTTTATTCATTAACTATTAAATTAAATTTAATGATAGTAGCCTTTGCGTTTTTCAATATTCAAGAGAGGGACATACGCATTAGTTTGAATTTATTGTTTTTGTAAATAAAAGCGAAAATGTTTTTGTTGATTTCTTTATAAAATAAAATAAAATTATTTATAAAATACAATCAAAAAAATTAATTTTGGTTCAATACAATCAAATAAACTGTTTTGTTGTGTTCTGCAGCATTCACGAAACAGAATAAAATTAACATCTGTTTATTTTATTCTATTAAGACTAATAACGAACACAACTGTGGTAAAAAAAAACAAAACATAACCTATATTCATATGCCAAAAAGAATATATTTGATTGTATTGAATTTTGAAATAAATTTTTTGGATTGTACTTTATAAATAAAAAATCAACAAAAACATTTTCACTCTGATTATTTAAAAAACAAAAAAATCAAACTAATGCGCATGTCCCTCTTTCGAATATTGACAAGAGGCAAAGACTACTATGATTAAATTAAATTTAATTTCTATTGTGAAAAAAATTATTTTTTTCATGATTGTTTTTCAGTTTCTCAAGACGCAATTCTCATTTCTCATTAATATTAGTAGTTAGAACTTTGATGTCTTTCATTGTAGGTCATTTCATTTTCAAAATAACAAACAATTAAATAGGTATCGAAATTGCATAAAATTTATTTAATTGTATTTTAAATGTTGAAATGTTTAATTTGTTTAATTGTAATTTTAAAGATTTTTAGTACGATTAAAATTCTAATTGTTCATTACTTTCTCGAACTTCAGTGGTTAAAATTTTTTGATGAGAAAAATTGTTCGAAAGAATAATGAACAATTAGAATTTTAGACTGACTAAAAATCTTTAAAATTAAATATCTCAAGAACACGAATTAATGCCTCTTTGTAAATTTGATATATTTTACAGTAAGGATAGAACTATTTTCAGAAAAAAAACTAATTAAATTCCAATTGATCTTTGACCCTAGCGCCATCTTTAAAAAAGTTTTTTTAATATTTTTATTTAAAAATTAATTATAAAAACAATTAATTAATTTTTTTCAAACGACTAATTAATCATCTATCAAACAAAAAAAAGTTTGATGAAATCGGTATAGCCGTTATTGAGCAATTTAATTTCACAGTTACATCGGATTGACAGAATTTTCATTTTTCATGCATGTTGGGGTGCATGATGCCCCTATGCTCCAACTATGCACTTTAAAAAAATGTTAAAATAAGTAGTATTTTTTATTTTGTCCATACTACTTATATGCCAAGTTTCAGGAAAATTAAAAATGGTCAAGTTCAAATTTCGACTTTTTCACCTGCGTAGATCCCGTTTTTCATCTTTTATAATTTTTTTAAAATTAAAAATTTCATGAATTTGGAGACAAATTTTATGATTTTATAAAAGATTATTAATTATTTCAACTTTTTTTTTTAATTGATAGTATGGAGTCTTACCTTTCATTTTATTATAGCGGGAGCACCTAGCACGACCGAGCAACCTTTTTTTCTTCCAAGGAAGTTTGCAATCACGGCACATTATAGAACAAATTTCATTCTATCATATCCATATCTAACCATATGAGCGAACTTTATAATATTTTTTAAAATACGCAGAAAAGGCTATATTTGAAAATAATCACTATTTAAATTAGAGCAATAAAGTTATCTTACGTACAAACACTATAGAAGTGCGTAAACAGTTTTCAATATTTTGGACCAAAATTTACATGTAACTTTACTTCATTATTTCAAAGACAAATAAACGTTTTTTTGGGATACAATTTATGGATTCTTCATACTCAATCAATTTTCTACAAAACTGCATCATTACATTTTTAAATTTTATGTGTCGAAAAAATTACTTATTGCACAAAAAATCCCACTGCGCAGATTACTAACAGTAAAAACTAAATTCCTATCCAACCACCACACTTTCCCCATTTTCAATTATGGCACGACTACATTGCATTAACATTTTTATTAACATTCAATCGGTATACCTTCTAATCGGACTCCCTGTAAAATATCAAGGTTATAATGATTTTTGTTATACATACTTGCACTCTTTTTGCAACATTTAAATAAGAAAAAAATGAAACAAAAGAATTGCTACGTTTAAATTTCTCTTTTTTCATTTTATTATAATGAAACGAAATATTTTAAATAGAAATGAAATATTACAATACATGAACGTCTCCATTTCTTTTTGCTTGTATTCTTAACTGACAAACGGGTGGTTCTTACTTTTGTTTATGTTTTAAAAATCGATAGAAAAACAAGAAAAATGTTTTGGAAAAAAATGAAACAATCTGTTATTAACTGGTTTCGTTGCATTGTATGCAATCATATGCACGACGAGTTAAAAATATGCGAATCAACTCCTACTCTCTCATGTTTATTTAATTTTTAAAAATATACAGAGCAGAAATATTCTTCAAATTTTTGAGTTATAATCAGGATTCTAATTGAAATCTTGCAATTGAGTCGTGCCTTAAAATTAAAAAAGAATAAACTCAGTTTTGTATTTAATGATATAAAAAAAAGATAAAAAAGAAAAATAAATAAAATAGAAAAGAAAAAAATATAGTGTTAAATGTTTTATTTATTGTGCATGTAAAGTTTATCAAATTTATTGATAAAGAAAAAAATAATAACAAAATGTTAGAAAAAAACGGAAAAATAATTATTGTGATTGAAATAATAAGGAACAAGGAAATAATAATTTTATTAAAAATTGTTGGAGTGGATAGTGTTGTGTTTTGCATATATGCCTACAGTGATTCATTTAAACAAAAAAATGTTGAATTCACTATGGAATTAAGTTTTTAAAATAAAGTATCATCATTGGAAATTGATGCGTTAAGTTTCAATTTCTTTTTTTTAAACACTCTGATTAAGAATAGTAACGTTGTAATGTCTGCGCAATAGTGATATTAATTGGTCATGTGGGTTACGGTTAATATATACATAAAAACCCATAGCAAGATTAGCAAAAGTTTTGAAAGGCAAACATGTTTAAGTATGCAGGATCGTATGGAATTATGGTATTAGCTAAAAGCGACATACACAAAAGTCGCTACCAACATTTCAACAACTAACTAAACAATCAACGCAAGTTAAGTTTATTGTTCTTTGCTTTTCTTTATATAAATATATAAAATTATAATTTGTGGAGCTTTGTGGTCAAAATGACCAATTAAATCATGAATTTGTTTTTAGAGATCTTTTCCTTGTTAGAGTCCACGTTTTAGTCCGTACCTTCCTGTATCATTTATTAGTTAAACAAAATTTAACACCCTTGGTAAATAAATACCGTAGGTATCTATAATAAAAGTCGATTGCGACAACATCTACATCTACGTCTACATCTAAATATTTATTGGTTATTTTGTTCAACACTATAAAATGATCAACTAATATCGAAAAATTTTCAATTCAAACATCGTAAAATCAAATTTTGTGAAATCTTCTGCAAAAGAGGTAAGAAATATTAAAACAAAATTTGTGGTAAATTGCAAAACATTGCTGGTATGTAGAACTTGGACGGACTAATTTCAAAATCGTTTTAATAGTGCAACGGCTCATAGTCATCCCTAACAGGATAAGAAGATTAAATATCGGGCCATAGTAGGTGATAACCAACAAACATATGTTGTTCGCTTTTTCGCACTGAATAAATTGCGGATACTGTATGTGAAAGTGTCCACACGGATCCTTCTGTATCTACTTGTCGACGTGCTACTCAATTAGGTATCTCCACAATATCCCGTTATGAAAGTTCTGCGAGTTGATCTGAAAATGTTCTATATAAAATTCAATTGGCCCACGAAATATTGCCAACGGATGCACTACAATGACGTATCGACTATTTCGAAATAAGAATATTCATATTTAACGAAATTCGCTAATGACTAGCTATTTTATTTTGATATAAAACATTTATGTGTGCTGCAAGTCAGTCAATAATATTTTAACATTTTCCCAGTTAATTTCTTTGTTGCGTCACAAATAATAATATACGTTTCTGTCTACATTAATGCACTGAAAATAAAAGTTGTCATTACTTTTATTTTCAGTGCATTAATGTAGACAGAAACATGTATTATTAATTGTGACGCAACAAAGCAATTAACTGAGAAAATGTTAAAATATTATTGACTGACTTGTAGCACACAAAAAAGTTTTATACCGAAATAAAATAGCTAGTCTTTAGCGAATTTCGTTAAATATGAATACTCTTATTTCGCAATAGTTCATTTTTATGTTGGCAGTTTATTATTCAAACAAAGAAAAAATATTTGCAAACAATTTTACCGTAATTGGGACAACTACACGTTAAAAAGTTCCTACCAACAGAATGAGGTTTATTACTCGGTCTGAAGGACCTAATTTCTTCGGTCTGAAAGACCTAAGTATTAAATTCATGAGCCAAAAGTGAAATTCTTACCCCCACTTTTTTGGCATTTCTCGACGTTTTAGGACCATTCTAAAAAAGTAAAAAATAAAATGTATGTCTGTCTGTAGAGCGTCACAGCCGACGAAATCTAGAAAACCGCTGGAGGGATTTGAAATTTTTTTTTTCTAAAAATAGGTTTACTCAATGGAAAGAGCCGAAAGGACGATGTGTTCGATAACTGTACCGGAAGTGTGTCAAAAAAATCGTCAAGTGTGTCAAAACAAGGAAATTTGCATATTTTTTGCTTAAAAAACGTTAATTTTAAATGATTACGAGTAGGAACATTGGATTTGGAGAAACCTTGATGGTCGGGATTCGTATGTGAGACCAATATCTAGATTATTGCATTATAAGTTTGTCAAAAAAATGTTGTCAAGTGTGTCAAAAGAAAGATTTTTATTTATTTTTTTACCCAATTTTTTGGAAAAAAATAAAATTAATTATTTGTTTGAAATGAAATTTTATTATTATTATTGAGAATTATGGCATGAGTTTGTCAAAAAATGTTGTCAAGTGTGTCAAGAGAAAGGTTTTTATTTATTTTTTACCCAATTTTTTTAGAAAAAAATAAAATTAATGGTATTTTATTATTATTGAGAATTATGGCATTATAAGTTTGTCAAAAAATAATGTCAAGTGTGTCAAAAAATGGTTTCATTTATTTTTTTAGCCAATTTTTTGGAAAAAAAATGTAGCTGTTTTTATGACGCGTATGTAATTTAGAATGAAAGTGGACATTGAAATTTTTGAATTTGTTATAGTTTTTGAAATATTTTTGGAATTTTGAAAAAGTTTGTATTTTTGATTTTGTAATAATTTTTGCAATATTTTTAGAATTTCGGAAAAAGTTTGAACTTTTAAGAATTTTTGAAATATTATTGGAATTTAGAAAAAGTTTAAATATTTGATTTTATTCTAATTTTTGGAATATTTTTGGAATTTTGAAAAAGTTTGATTTTATTTAATTTAACAAAATTTTTGGAATTTTGATTATAATTTTCCGGCAACGTATTGATGTTTCCTGTTAGTTTTGTAATAAATTTTTAAACAGAGATAAAAAATACTTGTACTTTAACAAAGAGTTATGTTTGATATACATCGCTGCCCAAAACTAAAAACCATGTCCTCATAAAAGTTTTTTACCGAAAACTATATACAAATCCTTAACCCAGACCAAAGTCTTGATATCTCAGAGCTGTGATATTTTAGCCCCTCCATATTATTAAATATAAAATGTTATATGCGGTAGTTGAATAAAGTTTATAACTCTTTCCATGAAACCAATTTTTTTGGCCTTATATCATGAAACAATTTCTTAGTTCTGTTCGTCATATCTATCCGCAAGGTAAGGTTTAGACCAATGCAATTCTATTGGAAATAGAACATGTTTTTTTTCAGTGTGGGGAACATTTTGTTTGTAAAGCTTAGTTATAGTATTATATGTAGATATAATACGGTTGTTCATATTTATGGGAGGTGAAATAATTGTCTGCAGTTGCAGAGAAATTGTTTATTGAGAAAACCTTTTGAACAATTTAACTTTGAGCGATGAAGCATATTTTCATTTAAATGAATATGTCAATAACCACAACTGAAAAATTTGGGGTACGGTGAATCCATGAGCAGCGATCAGCGACAATTACACCCTTTCAGTTGCATTAGTGGAAATATGTCTGATAAAATCATTGGTCCATATATTTTGGAAAATGAAATTGAGCAGCCAGAAGTTTAACTTTTGTAAAAGTAACAAAGAAATGTATTAATTTTATCCCGTCAAATTTTAAGTGAGGTGAGCACTAAATTTTAAGTTGCTATAAGAATGCGAATTTCTTATAAGTTAGACCACCTTTGGTCATCGATCGATTTCACTGACGCACTCGCCCAAAACCGTCTTTGTTTATTAAATTTAGATTGTTTTGCTAGATATTATAGGTTTTAGTTAATTCTTTTGGCGTTGGAGTTCTTTTGTAAGGAGTCATTTTGATTAGTTTACGGATACTTCCGAATGATTTTCTCGTTTCGTATCTCATTTTGTTTTGTATTCTTTTGGTATCTTGACCTTCATTTTTTTCCCTCTTGGTAGTTTTCTCGTTTAGCCCAGCTAACTCAGTCGATAGAGCATAAAACTTTTTTACGATATTCTCTTCATCAACGTTTGTTTCTGTACTTTTCAGTACGAATGTAGTCTGCGGGTCTCCTCCTTTCGTCCTGTCATGTAATGGTGTCAAGACCTCAATCTGGGAATGGGCACATTCCCACATGGGGAATTTTCTTTGAGTTTTGATGGGAAAAATGGGTTGGGTTTGTACAATGGTGATGAGCTGATGGGCTTGGAAAAAGTTGAGTTTTATGTTGGGTCATTAAAGTGATGTTGAATTTGTCAAATTAGATTTCTTATTATATTTTTAAAATTAAAGTGTTAAAAAATATATTTTAAATGAATTTGTTAGAAAAATATTCAAACTCATTGGTTTTCTATGCATGGAGAAAATTTAATAAAAGAATAAAAAAGAAACAAAATAAAGAAAGAAATAAAAAAATTTGGTTTAATTTTTCTGAACAAGCAAGATCAAAGTGGGCAATGTATCAATTTGAGATATAATAATTCCAACTTAGAAGATGCCAGCAAACTTGCATGAATAGAAGGAAAGATCTGATGAGTGATACGAATATAATAATAATTATTATAATATTATTTAATGTTAATATTATTTTATTTTAATTATAACTGAATTTGAAAAGTTAACTAGAATAATGTGTTAACGCAAATTCTTATTATGGAGGGTTGTGGTATAGCAGGTCACTCTCCCTCGAACCTGGGGTCAGTTATGCCAATTTACCTAAGCTTTAATAAATATTTCTTGTGAGGTTGGTCAACAGAATTCACGACCGTTAAAGATAGCAGGGTTAATATCAGATTTGCGTTCACGACCAGTTGGTGAACCTTCACGAACCGCCAGACCTCTTACTGCAGGATTATACTACGATTTTTTTTCATTCATTTTTTTTCCATCTTACTTTCTTACCTTTAATTTTTAAACAATGTACTTCCATTTTTTAAGGTTATGAAAGAAAGAAATTCGACTTTAAGAAAGAAAGCCGATGTATAGCTAAGTGTGTTCAAACACTAGTCTATACATCGTTAGGCGCGACGCTTTAATTCGTTCGATCAAATCCAATATGGATTTACTGGATTAGAATTACAGAGCCGATTTAGATGTTAAGTATTGGTGTTGGTAGTTCATAAGTTAGTATGTAAGGGTGATATGGGCTTCACCAACCTAAACCAGTTAGTTAAGTTAAAGGAAAAAAAATAAAGTGAATACAAAACCTGTTTTCTTAAACCAGTTCACGTACCTGAAATGAAAAAAAAATATAATTTTAATTTCATATATCGAAAAAGACAAGATAGTAAAGTGTCTCTATATTTATTCATTATATCTCTAAATCCTTAACTGTTTTACTATGATGATTTCTTTTTTCTAAAGCCACATTATTTTTCGTACACATCCAATACCAAACAAAATCCCAAAAACAAAATTCCTATTGATTGATTAATACATAAATTAGGATTAACATTTGTTGTTTCCAGTTTTTCCAATGTTACATCAATTTATTTCGTTTGTTTATTTGTTAAGACTTTCGAAGTAAGGGAAAAGAAAATTCATACACATCTACAATCGTAGTTTTTCTTTAGAAATAACGAAAACAAATTAAGATAAATTAATTTTACACTTTTCTGACTTAAGTCGTAGCAGTTCGAAATTAGATTATGATAAGAAATTATAATTTTATAAAGATAATCCTTCTCAGTGACAATTTGAAGCTCATTTTGGGCGGAGTAATCAAATAATTTGTTTTAAAAAAAGCAACACAGTTCTACAAACATTTTTCAGAAATATATGCTGGTGTAGCTCAACAAAGGCGATCTTGATAGTTCCAGCAAATGCCGTAAAACTCATATTTACATATAGTTTTTTTTACTAATTAAAAAAGGAGCAAGGTACAAAGAATGGAGTTTCAATCAACCTTGTGGGACTCTTATGTTGTCTTATTGGAGACCTACTCACTGAACCCTAAAACCTCTTTTCTTCGTCCGATCCTATGGCACTGCCGTTAGGTATTACTTCACAGGCAGGATTAAGCATCGCATCGTGGGCCTTTTTTAAGCTTCCGCTTAATTCTTGTTCGATATTTATACAGAATTTGCTTTCCAGCTCTTCGGTGATAATTCAATATTGCAGATTACATTATCTCTTCTCTGCAAGCTCATCTTGTAAACCTTCAGACATTTCTCGTCTTGCTTCTTAAAAGTGTGAGCAAGTAAAAGCCAATTGCCCTTCATAAGTCAGATAACATAGTGAGTCCGTAATTTTAAATCTGTAGAAGCAACTCTTAAAAGATTCATGCCATGTTATCAATTGGATCATGTAGTATTCTACCTCTCCATGTACAACCATCTTTTCATTGATGGAACGAGTCAGAACGTTGACCTCCTTTTCTGATAATTCCAACCTTCGTTGCAGACTCGAGATGGCGTCAGCTCGCGCATATCTCTTCGTTTCTGTATAGCTGTTACTTGCTCTTTTTGTTTTGTGAACTATCTGACGCTTTTAAGCCAGAATTTCTATCTGTATCATTCCTGATATTTCATATACCGCCTCATTTTACACAGAGAAACAAGCCTGATTTCACTTAGTCAATACACTGACGTCATTTTTCGTTTGTATTACTCCAGTGCTGTTGATTTTTCCTATACGGGTGCTCCGTAGAGTATGTTTGCAGCTAATAGCTTAGCTTAGCTTAGCTGGCCATTTACGTTTACATTTTTTTTTAAATAAAATTTATTTTTCTGTAGTATTGTGTCACAATAACACATAAAAGTCGTTTGGGACCTAGATCACACAATAAATCATATCACATATAAAATCGATTGAACTGATTTCAGCAGCCTTGGCTCCATCTGTTTTTAGGTTTTCTCTAAACGAGAGTCTTGCGTCGATAATAATACCGAGATAAGTATTTCTAGGCTACTAGGTAAACTTTTGCCCACCTAGGTTGAGTGTGATCATATAGCGTTTTTTCTACTTGTTACAGGAACCGATTCGATGTTCTGTCAACTAGAGACTTGCTATGATGAACCACTTTTTGATAAGAACAATAATCATGACACTCTTGCATTCAAACTCTTCCGGTCAAACATCATATTGCACAACATAGGGTCTAAAGCAAAAGTTGTAAACATTTATAAAGGTTTCCACCTGCGATTGAATTGCAGTTTTACGAGCAAGGTTGTAATGGTAAAGATATTCTGTGTCAGTCATACTTCAATTTTTCATTCTTTTACCTATAGTAATATACGATAGTGTTATTCGCAAATGTATGTATACATTTTCAACAACTTCTCAACCTAGTTGTTGAAAAAAACAGAATTATTTAAAATATTTCGGAGTACATCTGACACTTTCGGAAAGACCGTTTCATATTGATTTAGTGTCCTATAAATAGACAAAAATAATTGGAAAAATCGTTAGGCCTGTGTCCTCGGCGGAACGGAAACCCTACAATGCTATGCTCATTAATAAATATTTTTAAATTATCTTCCATTTTCCGTCTTTAAAGCATAGTCTGTTAGGGTGTAATAGCCGTGATCAATAACAGAGATGTTACAGTCGTTCAATCCAAGGCAGCACCAAGAGCTGAACCATATGGGTTGGTTTGCCAGACTATTGTAATCACTAAATTAACCTCTGCAAAGCCCATTATTAAATTCTTTTTTAACCACCCAGGCTTTGGGACTGGTTGAGCTGTAAGTCACTACTCTATCCTTATTTTTTATGAAAAACATTTTATTGAAGTTTTGGAAAATTTTGAATTTCTGTATTTTATTGAAAATATCTCTCAATTTCTTTTTCACATTTTATTGTATTTTTATTTTATGGAATTTTGTTAAACGATAAATACTTTTGAGCGTTCCTATTTTTTTCCAAGTTTATGTGAATTTTTGCAATTTTTTGAATTTTTTAGTTTTAGATGTTATGAATAGTTTAATTAATTTTGAAATTTTTTTTTAGATTTTGAAATTTTGTTAATTATACTTTTTGTTTTAAAATTTTTTTAAAAACAATTTTTTTGAAATGTAATAATTTTCGGGAATTTCGTTCTTAAAATTTATAAATTTTTTGCAATTTTCAAATATTTTAGTAATATCAACATTTTTTTTCGAACTTGAATTTTAATTTTTTTTGGAAATTTTTAATTTAAAATATTTTTTGAAATTTTCGTAATTTCTAAATATTTTGTAAATATTTATTTTAAATTCTATATTTGTTCAAAAATTTTTAGTTCTTGATAAATGTTTATGCGAACTTAAAGTTTTTAAATATTATTTGTGATTTTGATTGTTTTTTGAAATTATTTATAATTTTCAATATATATGAAATTTTTGAAGTTTTTTAAGTGTCAATTATTTTTAAACTATTTTGAATTTTTTATAATTTTTAAATGTGAGACCTTTGAGAAAATACATTTTTTTATAGATTCAAATAGGGTATCATATGAAAGGGCTTCATTTCAGTATTCCTTAAAAAATTATTTTGGAATTTCAAACGTCATCAGTTTTTGTATAATTTTGAATAATGACGTTTTCTTCGTGTTTTCTTACCTCGATTAGCTCCGAACCTAACTGTTCGAAAATCTTCAAATGTATTTGGAAAGATAGAAAAATTAGTAAATTTTTAATTTATAAAATATATAAAAGTGTCATATACTCATAATTCTATTTATTAAGGGGGTGGGAATAAGGAGGGACAAAAACACTATTTAAAACGTGGTCAAGTGAGGTGTCATTTTAAAGAGCACCTAATTTAGAAATCATTGCCATTTGTTTTAGAATTTTGAGGTGCACTGTTTTTGAGTTATTGTCAAAAAAGTGCAACTTTTAGTCAGTTCCGCCCCTATGTTTCGACAATAATTGACAGAAAAATTTGTCAAAATTCACAGAGACAGGAAGATTGGTAAATTTTGAATGAAAATCATAGTGAAATCTCAAATAATTATATTTCGGTGTGTTTACGGAATGGGTGTGGGGAGAGTAAAAAAAAGCATTTTCGACCCATTTGATTTGACCCAAATTAAGAAACATTACAATTTTTTTAGAATTTTGCAATGCACGGTTTTTGTGTTATTGTAAAAAATTTTTAGTATGTAGCCTCTCCACCTCCTAAATTTCAACACATGATAGACCGAAAAAATAATTAAATTTAATCTATTTACAAGTTATCATAAACAGCTCTGGATAAGATTTAACGTGAAGCAACATTTTTGATGTGATTTTTGATCAATGTAAATATGTGATTGTAATTTACTATTGACATTTACGATTAAACATTTATTTTGTTATGCGTCTATGGTCTGGTAATATAAAGACATTACAACACAAATTTTAGTCAATTATTTTTGATATTGTGTTCTTTTACATTCACGGAACCCTTGGCGATCGAATTTTATTCGCACTTGTTTGATTTTGTATTTTGTTAAATTAGGTTAAGTGGATAATTTTGTTTTTGAAGATTTTAACTGTAAATTTTTTAAAAGTTTTAGATTTTTCAAGAAATTTTTAATTTTTGAACTTTAAAATTTTTCGTATTTTTTTATTTGGGAATTTTTAGGGTTCCGTTTTTTATACGGAACACTTTTAGTGAGAGTAAAACGTGTTTTTCACATTATTTCGACTATCTCGATTAATATAAATCCAATGAACTTGAAATTTGGCATGCGTATAAAACTAATCTGTCTACACAAGATAAGAGGTTGAAAAAAAAAACAAAATGGATTTCGTTTGGTTAACAGGGTTACGATGTGAGGCCTTTGAGAAAATAAATTTTTATATCGAGTCAAGTAGGGTATCATATGAAAGGGCTTCACTTCAGTACTTTTAAAAAATATATTTTGGAATTTTACACCCCACCATTTTTTGTGTAAATCGAAATAATAGCGTTTTCTGTATGTTTTCTTTCCTTGATTAGTAATCGAAAATCTTAAAAAGTATTTTGAATGATAGAAAAATTAGTAAGTTTTTAAAGAAAAATATAGTGAAGTACCATATACTAATAATAATACTCATTAAGGGGGTGGATATGAGTAGGGGTAAAAACATCATTTAAAACCCGGTCAAGTGGGGTGTCATTTGAAAGAGCACCAAAATTAAGAAACATTACAATTCTTTTTAGAATTTTGCGATGCACCGTTTTCGAATTATTCTCAAAAAAGTGCAACAAAAAGTTGGTCCTCCCCTATACGTTTCTTCGTTGATTGACAGAAAAATTTGAAAAAAATCATTAAGATAAGAAATTTGATAAACCGTTAACGAAAAATATAGCGAAGCCTTAAGTGATTTTATTTCTATGTGTTTAGGGGATGGGAGTGGGGAAGGGTGAAAAAAAGGTTGACATGGTCAAGTGGGGTGTCATTTGAAAGAGCACCAAAATTAAGAAGCATTACAATTTTTTTTAAATTAGCGAGGCTTCAAGTGATTTTATTTCTATGTGTTTAGAGGATGGGAGTGGAGAAGGATGAAAAAAAGGTTTTTCGACCCGGTCAAATGGGATGTCATTTGAAAGACCACCAAAATTTAGAAACATAACAATTTTTTTTAGAATTTTGCGATGCACCGTTTTTGAATTACATATTCTCAAAAAAGTGCAACAAAAAGTTGCCCTCTCCCCCTATACGTTTCTTCGTTGATTGACAGAAAAATTTGAAAAAATCATAGGGATAGGAAATTTGATAAACCCTTAATGCAAAATATAGCGAAGCTTCAAGTGATTTTGTTTCTATGTGTTTAGGGGATGGGAGTGGGGAAGGGTGAAAAAATGGTTTTTTGACCCGGTCAAGTGGGGTGTCATTTGAAAGAACACCAAAATTAAGAAAAATTACAATTTATTTTAGAATTTTGCGATGCACCGTTTTTGAATTATTGTCAAAAAAGTCCTATTTTTAGGTTAACACCACCCAAACCCTAAATTTCGTCGTTGATTAACAGAATTGAGTCGTTCCTCAGCTACTATAAACAGCTATGGATAACATTTAACCTAAAGTAATATTTTTATATCATTTCGATCAATTTAGATGAGATTGACATTTACTATTGATATTTACGATGAACCATTTATTTTTTATGTATCTATGGTCTGGCAATATAAACCCTTTACAATACAACTTTATATTAATTATTTTGATATTGTTTTCTTTACATTCACGGAACCTTTGACGAGCGAATTTTATTCGCACTTGTCTGACTCTTTTTAAGTTATTTTCAATTTTTGAGTATTTTGAAATTTTTAAAATATTTTTGAATTTTAAAAAAAAATTGGGTTTTTAAGTAAGCATCAGCTTGACCAATGCCAAACTCCAGCTACTTCGTCTAACTAAAAACCTCCAACTCAATTTGTTATTTTTGTTTTCATTTTATTTTCGTTTAGAATTTATTAAAAATTTTAAATTTGTTTTAAAAAAGATGCGGAAATTTAGTTTTAGTTTTTTTTTTAATTTTATTTTTTCTTCTTGGGTAATTTTTTTTAAATTGTCCCGTATGTTTTATTTTTTGTTTTAGCATTTCTTTTGTTTAGCCCGGTTAGTTCAGTCGGTGACGCTTTAAAGTCTTTACCTTGGGGTTTGAGTTTGAGCCCAAATTTAGACCTACTCCTTTCGTCCAGTCCTGCAATGGGCAAGATATTTTGTGTCAGTCGTACTTCCACTTCCCGTACCTTTATTAATATACTATAGCGTTATTTGAAAATGCATGTATACATTTTCAAAGACTTCTCAACCCACTTGTTTGCAAAAACACAATTATTTAAATCATTACGAAGTACATCTGCCACTTCCGGAACGATCGTTTCAAAGTTTGAAATACCATTTGAACTAGACGATTTTTTGTTTACTACATAGCATCGAGTACTTTTTACTGTGTAAATGGAGGTATCTCTTCTGCTATGACAATCTCAGAAAACAAACGTTTATCTACATTTTGTTTGCACCAATAATGCGCCCCTTATTCTCTTCAACAAATCTGGGTTTGTTGGTGCGGCACCGTATAATTCTTTTATCTCTTCATCACAGTTCTTTAAATATCCCACGAATCTCGATCGACATTTGTACGTGGGTCCCTGTAGCATCGTCGTTTGCTTTCTTTAACGGCGATTTTAAGTTCTGTTTGTAATATCCGATACTGTTCTTGAGTGAAAGTATTTTTCTTTTTCGGTACGCTCGTCTGGTTCGGTTGCATGCCCTACGTAGTTTTGAAATTTCCTCGTTCCACCAGTACGCTGATGCTCGATTATTATTCAGCACTCTCCTAGCCATGGCAACTTTGTAGGCGTTGTTTACGACATTTAGTAACACTGATGCTTATTAGATGCCGATTCTGTGAGCTTCGCATTGTTCAGCATAAACGACCAGTACAGCATTTATTTTTTTGGTTTCCCAAATGACTTGCCCCATTCCAAAGATGAGAGACTATATTGAAAAAATCACGTTGAAAGGCAACAGTTCTACACTATTTTATTTGAACCGTAAATGGATGGGCTACAATAGTTTCTCTGGTATAACGCGATAGGTTTGCCGGTTCAGCGATATTTCGTCTGTGCTGCAAAGAATCAAGCTCATTAGTAAGATTTGAGTTGCCAATCAGTGAAACAACTCTGCGCTGAACAGAATCAAGGTACTTCAAACTACTATAATAAGCTCCACCCCATATGTGAGAACAGTACTCCATGCAGGGACGTATAAATCAACATCGTCCCAAAAAGCCTAATTTTTTAACAGCGTTCTTGGCTAAGTTAAAAATATGAGAAATCTATTTGAGATTATTTTCAACTTCTACTCCTAAAAGTCTTACAGTTTCTTTCTCAACAAGATCTTTAGAGTCAAAATTTAATGGGAAACGGATTAGGTGTGGATAATCTAGAAAAATGACAAACCTGTGTTTTACTTGTATTGAATTTGTAACGTCGGTGAATTCTCATATATAATACTAAAACCAAATTCTATCTTTTCTCCGTTTAAATAAATGGAGAAAAGATAGAAATTGGTTTTAGTATTATATATGAGAATTCATCGACGTTACACCATGAATTCAAGGTAAGAATCAAGATACTTAACATTGAAATCACAAAAACGTCGTCATCCCTTCTATGTCAGGAAACCACTGAACAACTTCCAACAACTAATCTGTATATAGGATCGAACTATAAATGGTAACCAACGTCAGGGTCGATGATCAATTCCAATACTCATGAAGGTCCTAGGACTATCAGTTAGTACTGAAATCGACCATCCATCCATCTAACGTCAGCACCATTGAACCCTCGATACAACCAGTAAAATATGACACGGGAGATGTGAACCCCAGGGACGTCACCCAGGCAAAGGACAACCCTACCGAACGTAAGACATCACTCCCTGATGTCTTTCGCGTGATGGACTCCAAGATTCTTACCGCTCATATCTATGCACTCATAGAGTACATTTAAAATCTTAGTCTTAATCATTGCAGGTAAGAATTTTGGAGCCAATTTTGCCGAGAATTTTTTGTAGCGTCACTCAAATGATGTTGCCGTACAAACACACGTTGTTGTGGATCAAAGGTTCGTAGCTTAGAACGTAGATTGTAATAACGTTAAGACTTCTGGAAAGATATATTCAGGTTTTGTTGTACGCGAGTTCTGAGCATGGTCAAATGATCAGAGCGTTCGATTTCTTCACCAGCATCTTCACCAAGCATGTGTAGTGATCCCATCAAATGGTAAGTACTTCCATCCGAAATTGGATATTGAATAGTAAATAGTACGGTGTACTGCGGCCCGCAGTGCATATGCGATTTCACTAATTTGTGAATCCCACTTGGTATGTTGACCTTTTATGAACGCTCGGATTACTGGTAGAACTGACCTGTTGACCTGCTCTGACGCGTTGCTCTGAGGACTATAGACACCGGTTCTAATATGTTTGATGCCGAAATCTGACAAAAGATTTTGAAAGTTCTTGCTAGTGAACTGTTTGCCATTGTCACTGTGTAGAAACTCTGGTACCCCATATGTAAGAAACACTTCATTCCTCAAAAAAGCATTCACCTTCGGTGAAGTTGCGTTTCTGAGTGTTTTCAGTAGTACAAACTTCGTAGCATGATCCAGAACAATTAACAATACCGTATTCCCAAGTGTAGAACGGGGGTACGGTCCCCAAAAAAATCTATATAGACTCTCTGCCATGGACGTGCTGTTTCGAATTGATATTGCATCGGAGGACGCAATATCTGATTCGTGACTTTTATTTGTTTACATGTGTCGCAGGACACAACATAGTTGTGTACCTGTGACGCCATGCCCGGCCAATAATAAAGACGTCGAAGTAATTCTAATGTCTTTTTAACACTTCCATGAGCAGCAGTACTATCATTATGATGTTTCTGAATCATGTTTGAAGTCATCGGTTTTGGTATCCAGAGTTTCCACACAGGAACATCGTTAGGTATTGCATCAAGTCTTGGCTCAATACGTATGTATAGCTTATCATTCACGACTTTAACTGACGGAAAGTCCTTGGGTGATGATTGAACTTTAGCTATCATATACGTATATTCTTCGTGCCGATAACCTTCATTGTCGAGTTTAATGTCGTTAACATGATGTGATAATGCTGCCGTCAATTCCTCATGTGTATCGTCATAAAGACGAGATAGAGCATCAGGGACTATATTTTGGGTACCTTTTTGGTGGATAATGGTAAAATCCATATGTTGGAGTTTTAGGCTCCACCTAGCCAGACGACCACTTAAGTTTTTCTGTGACATTAGCCACTTCAAACTTGAGTGATCAGTCACAATAGTAAATCGGTGACCTTCAACATAGCCCCTGAATTTCTTCACACTAAGAATTGCCGCAAGACATTCAAGCTCAGAAACAGAATAGTTTCGTTGAGCTTTGTTAAGTTTTTTCGACATGAAGGCTATCGGACACTCTTGTCCATCTTCGTCGACCTGATATAATACGCTACCTACCCCTGTCAGACTCGCATCGCATCTAATAAAGAACTCTTTATTATAGTCAGGGTTTACTAATACCGGTGCTGTAGTCAGCAATTTTTTTAAATTTTCAAAATCTGTTTGCGCTTCTAATGCCCATTTTAATTTTCCAGAACTTTTCTTCAATAAATCCGTAATCGGTGATACAACGCTTGCATAATTTGGTATGAAACGTTGATACCAACCGGCCATTCCTAGTAAACGACGTATTTGTTTGACTGTTGACGGAGCTGGATACTCAGCAACAGCTCTTACCTTGTCGGGATCAGTTCGAAGACCATCTTCACCAACCAAAAATCCTAAGTATTTCACCTCTCTCAGAACAAATTTACTTTTCTTGAGGTTAATTGTTAACCCAGCCGCTCTTATCAATGAAGAGACTTTGGACAGCAATTCCATATGTTCCTGGAATGTGGAAGAGACTACCAATAGATCATCTAAATAAACAAAGACATTTTCGTGATATTGATGTGGTATCACTTTATGCACTAGCCGACACATTGTCTGGGGAGCATTGCACAATCCAAAGGGCATAACCCGGAATTGATACAATGGACGACCAGGCACTGTGAAGGCTGTCTTGTCTCTAGATGCTTCTGCCAGAGGAATCTGCCAGAAAGCATCTTTGAGATCAATACTAGAAATGTACTCTGTGCTATTAAGACGACCTAGTAAGCCATCAATCAAGGGAAGTGGGTAAGTGTCTTTTTTTGTGAGTGAATTTACACGACGGCTGTCTAAACATAATCTGTTTTTACCAGATTCTTTTTGAACCAGGACTACTGGCGAGCACCATGAACTGTTACTCTCTTCGATCACGCCCATTTGAAGCATCCAATCGAGTTCGGCATAGATCTTTAGTTGAACAGCCGGCGATGTGGGATAATGCCTCTGTTTAACAGGTGCATTATCACCAACATCGATGACATGTTCAACCAAAGAAATCTTTCTGAGTCCAGACACTTCAAACGACAAAAAAGAGTCCTTGATCATATCCAGTTGTTGTTGCTGGTCAGTGGTGAGGTTATGTGTATTTATATTTATTGGCTCTGTACGAGTCAGTTCACTAACAAAGGAAGGAACAATACCAAATTTTTCCCAGAAATCTATGCCCAGGTAGAGCTCTTCTCGTAATCCAGGGACTATATGAAACCGCATTGGTTTAGTGGAGCCATTCAGAAATTATGGTAAAGAGCAAATAGCTCGGCTTGTTTACCTATCTCATCAGTAGTGAAGCTATATGTGAGCCAATCTATGAGCCTACTTCTGGACTAGCAGTATTTTCCGACAATGTCTATGTTAATGCTGATATTAATACTTCACAATCGTTTTATTGAATTTATATTAACTTTAATAATACCTTACAAATGTTAAATTGAATTTATATTAGTGTTAATACCAAACAAATGTTTAATTGAATTTATATTAATGCTAATACCATACAAATGTTTTAAATTAAAATTTTACAAATGTTAATTAAGAAATTAGAGGAGTTTCCTTATAGCTAAGAATTTTAGTAAGAAGTAAGAATTTTATTTATGGATTTATTCTACGAATTGGCGATTTTGCACGCTCCAGTGCAAATATTATAAATGCAAGGAGTTTTTGAGGTAAATACGTTCTAGATCTACACGGTGTCCATTCAGTCTACCTTATACGGCCACATTCAGTCTACAATTATATGGCTGTTCCACCTGATTTATATATACAGCCCATACGCTACAATCCAAACGCCTGTATTACTCGCTTAAGATAGCAACATCCTCTCGCCCTCCCAGAACCGTCTGCTCTAACAGCTCATGCGCGGCCCCACTATAGTGTAGATTGAGTTGTAGAACTATCATCAACGCCTGCGTACAAGAACCTTCTGAAGCGCTAATCAGTTTTTACTATCAGCCACACGTTTAATATTTTCTCCACTAACTGGTTCTACGAATTACGCATTTAAGATCTCTTTGGCAACTTTAAACCTTGTGTCCTTGTTCCACACAACTAATACATGGTGTTGAAAGATCCTCGTTCTAGCATGTTTCTTTCTTAACATGTTTCTTTCTAAAACATTTAAAGCATTTGAGTGATTCAGGAATTCGGTAAATTGCCCATCCAATTCGTATTTTTCCTCCGATATATATACGACACCAAAATTTTGACAAAATTCCGAGATGACGCACATTGTAACATATGTATGACTAATCTAATTAACATACAATACATATGTTATTCTTCCCATTAAATTAACATAAATAATTAAGCAAGTCATCAACCAAAACAAATAACAAATTATATAGAACAAACTAAGTATATTAAACTTAGCTCAGATTTCTAAATTCTCACAATGTATTTTTAAATGACTAAATTTAACTTATATAACATTATATTAAATTTGATGATATTACAAAAATGAATTAATATTAAATTTATGGAAATAAATATAATTTCCGCTGAATAAGGTAAATATATTTTTTTCATATGTGATTGACCGATGTTACCTGTATATAATAAATCGATCGTCAATTGCATGATCGATTAGTTTATTAAAATAAATATAAACCTAGGAGGGGATTTTTATAGAATATAGCGGAGAAATTATATACCAATTGTACTATAAATTAAATGAAAATTGCAATCAAAGATGAATCAATCAATAAACTTATCTTAAAGTTTAAAATTTAGTTTTATTTAAACCTTTAACTGAAAGAAAGTTTGCCCAATAGGCCATAGTCTACGGGTTTAGCATGGGGTTCCCCCAGCGTAAAGACTCTCTTTCCATCATATATTAAAGAGAAATCAAGTGGACATCACATCAAGGCAGCTCACCAGATACGTCCACCATAACATTGAAATAGCTAGAATTTTATATGAAATCCTCTCTAACACCTAACAAGTGAAGTTATGCCAAGAGACATTGATTTTGGCATATAAATTAGTTTACTGGTTCGTGAAAAAGGACTCTAAACAAACAGACTGTCAGCTAAAAGTTATATCGGGTAGTAAAAATTTTTTTTGCGTAAAAACTAAGAAATAACTTCAAAGCTTGGGCAAAAACATTTCACCATTAATGGAATTTTACCTAATGACCAATGACAACTTCTACACCTAATAAATAGTAAGCTCGCTTTTAAAGCCACATCAAAATGTGTTTTAAATAATATCAATCATGTTCAAAAAAACTAAATAAAACCAACAAAATAGTATCTAATCCTTCTATAATTCCATACAAATTCCATTGTAATCTCTTTATAGATGGATTATATCACCATTATGGTCCACTTGAGTCATTACATTATTGACAACATTAAAAACAAGTAAATTATTAAATTTTGAGCAACAAACATGGATTAAAATTTATAAAAAAAAAATTATATTCCATCAGAAACAACGAAAGGATATCACATTAAAATTTTGATAGTTTTAAGTTTTGTTAATGGCTCCAAATTGTATAGAGACTACAGAAATCTAACATCTAAATATTTTACTGCATCCGTATTTAGTTGTTTGTTTGGTTTTGTTATTGTTTTTCATTTTAAAATTTATTTTAAGTTTTAAGAAAAATTCAATTATTCTTTAAAATGTTTTCATAGAAGGATTAAATGGAATCAAAAATGTGATGCTAAAATTGAAATAACGATGAATATAATTGCAGGATTTGAATGTTCGATTGTTATAATATAAATAAAATTGAATAAATAAAAGCAATTAAGATTTTATTTCGAATTTATCATGTTTATCGCATTTGTGCAACAGTAACTTAATACAGCTCTACACAACGTAATTTCTATTAATCCTTAGTAAAATTTATTCTTAGAGAAAATGCCTTACCATAAATCGAATTATATCGCTCAAAAGCAAACAACAACTATAAAATACAATATTGTTGATTTGATGAAACCAATTGAAAATGGGAAAATGAAACCAATTTACCAAATTTTATTTCGTAGACATACATATACCTACCTACATATATCCAACCATTCTTTTTTACCAAACCCTAAAAACAATTTGGTTATACCTTTTCTCTACTTTTTTTTTTTTAAATTTTGGTTTTTGTTTTTAGAATCCATTATAATTTCCATTCAATTCCACTACTATCCTTTTTTAAACTTTTCTTTTTGTTGTTGTTCAGTGAAAATTTGTTCCTTTTCTTTCCATTTCGAACAAAAAAGAAACAAAAATTAATTCAGATAAATACAGTATTACTAAAACATACCTACATACAGAGAAGCAGACCAACATTAAAAACCAACAAAAAAAATACACACACATATATTTACATACAAATTTTCTTTATGTGATTTCATTTTTCCGACGAGTTTTGTTTTTATTTATATGGAAAATCAGTTAGATGAAAATTGGTGATTTTTTGTTTTTGTATTTTAAAAATACTATAAAATTAATATTCCAAAAATATCTATGTATTGTTATAGGTAAAATGGTTTTTCCAGGAAGAGCTGATAAGTGTTGTGTGGAGGAAACGAGATCTAATTTAAAGACAAAGTCGTCTAACTTGTTGACTATTTAAGTACCATACTTCACCAACGAGATGAAAATAATCGGTTTTGTTTGAAGAAGTAATAGTAGGCGACGGATTTTCGGATTTCAAATTTTACCATTAATGCAGATCAATGATTTTTACGCTTAGAAGAATTCCAAGTTTACTAAAAATCAATGAGAAGCTAATAAAATTAAAGGTGGTAAAAATTTAGGAACAAATTGTTGTTACCGACAAAGATCGTTAGTTTTGCCGACGGTTAAGTTAATGACTAGGTTTTGCACCAGGTCAGATAATTATTTGCCAGTAAAATAATTGAAGGTTTTGCACTGGTTTTTGCACTGGTATTAAAGTTTAAACAGTTCCATTGTACGTTATCGCTCCTATAATCCTTCAAAAATCTAGAGGATAAGCCACAATGGTGATTAAAGAACAAGAAGATTTAAAAAAATGAGTGCCGCGTAACCTCCTCTTACAATCTATTACCTAGAACTCCTTTCACCTTAATTCCATGAGTGACGACCAATTACTCACAGTTTCTTATCCTTCATAGACAACGTACTCGCCAAAAATTGCCTTATTAGAAAATTTATCCCCCACAAATTCAATGCAAATAACCTAGCAGCCATAAACAAAACACCCAAATAAAACAGATCCAATATATTGCCCAGGGTCATCTGTAAACTCTGCACTGTCTGCTATATTGGAAAGCCGTCCCAATGCTTACATAATATAATGTACCAACACACACAAGATTATAAAATATTTTGAAGTCGCCTTCGTTATCTGTTCCACGTTCACACGATTCATTACACCACCACCAATACAACTATTTTTTTCATAGACATTACCTCACAAAACCAGGTTTATTCACCCACATTAAACACCACCAACCAGACAGGTTCTTAAACTTTTGTAAAATGTAGATTCAATTCGATCTGGAACACAATTTGATTTGGCAGAAGCATTGTTTAGGAAAAATAATATGTTTTAATTCGTTTAAACCACGAAATGTTTTGTTGGCGACGAGGGAGAATGTTTTCATGGAATAAAGGAGCGAAACATAAATGGAAACAAGGTGTCGTACCACCATTTTTGCGTTTAATAGTTCAATAAACCAGTGAGAAACATATTTGATGCAAATTAGTCAATTTTCGAAGCGTTTTTGGTGACCGATGACAATCAAAAACGCGCTTTTTTCTTGACTTGCGTAGGAGAAAATGTGTCTAAACTTTGCAGAAAACGTTCAATGAGGAAGTGGTAAGCAAGACATACTGGAATAACAATTTAGTACTAAAGAGCTAAAAAATTATTTTGTATAAGCCATATTCTCACGATACCAATTTAACATAACACAGATGAAACCGGGTCGAACGTATTCTGGAGCATAACAGATTTTTGTGGAATCGTAAGGAAGTGCGAATACAAATTTAAAAGTGATGCGTACAACAAAGAACCAACCGAAGTTTGTAGTTGATTTAATTTGCGGTATGATAGTGATAAATACTCCGCACAAAACCGTAAGAACCACGTACCATCAAAAAGCAAATCCTACATTGAAGGAAGATTTGGAGATAGCCACAGCGTACATGACTATAACAAAAACTTGTGAGACAATTCGGGGAGATTCTAAAGCACCTGAGGTTCACGAAATTTCAAAAGGTATGAGCCCCCAAGATACCTTAAACGTAAGGGCAATCCTAATTATTACAAACTCTGTCCTAAATGTATAGAAGACCACGATCGCGCCGAATGCAACTTTGCCAAGTTTACATGCATTCTTGCTGCAAGAAATGACAAATTTCTACTGTGTGCATGTCACGACCGGGATAACCATCGCAATCCAGAGACAGATCGATGTCTAGAGGACGTAGTCGATCGTTAGTTGATCGAGTTTTCCAACGATGTATAGTCCCAACATCAGCCTTCGCGATTGATGATCCCCGTGAACAAATTTGGATTGGATTAAAGATTGCTAGACTTTCGATCAATTTTCAAATGGACACTGGGGCCAAGTGCTTAATGATCAAATTATACTTATTTTCGAATATTTATTCTCATTTTGGAAATGAATTATGTGAACGGATACTGATGTTTCGATGCTATGTCGGATTGTTATTCCAATTTTAAGAGTTTTGGTGTTTTGACGTCACATACAAGGATATTATTGCCAAATTAGCGTTAGTATTTGGTCAAAACGGGGATAGCGCAAATGTTATGAGCATGGACTGGTTTCAACAAGTAATTCAGAGTTTCACATAGATCGAATAATATTTTTGCCCTCGACCGGCGCGACAACCGAAAACCTGAAGACAATGATTTTAACTGTATGTGAGAAATATAAGCCTTTATTTAAGTCAACAGTAGGAAGATGCCCAAATTTTAAAGCCGAAATTTGTTTGAAATGTCTTACCAAAATATTTTAAAGTGAGATCAGTACCGTTCGCCGTCCAAGACAAAGTGAAACAACAAAACTCAAAGCTTTCAAGAAACTGACTTGAAGCTGATACCCACGGGTATCAAAGAAGTGAAGTCTTTCGTTGACAAGATAAACTACTACTCGTATTTTATAAAGAATTGTTCGTCACTCGCCACGCCGTCGAATAATTTACGATGCAAAGGCTCCAAGTTCAAATGGCAAGTTGCTCAAAAAGAATCATTCGAACAATTTGCTTGTCTGTTTGCTGAGCTGTCTTATTTCAGCAATGAGTACCCGCTAGTTCTGATGACGGGGTTCTTCGTATAGTATTGGAGCGATAATCTCACATCATTATTTCAACGGTTCCGAAATCCCCAGAGCTTCTGCATTGAAAACCTTGAACAAGCCTCAACAAGGTTACAACCAAATCGAGAAGGAGGCGCTGAGTATCATTTTTGGAGCAACAAAATTTCATCAGTACGTTCATGGACGCTAATTTGAAAAGATTAAAGATCATATAAGCCGCTAATCTCTTTATTCAATTTAAATAAAAATTTATTCTTCAGTTCTGGGCAGTTACGTTAATGAAATACGATTATACAATATCGTATCGAAAGACTGGTCAGTATGCGATCGCCGGTGTCCTATCATGACTTCTGTCGGTGCCAGATTGTGAACTTGATGAAAAGAATATCATATTTTGCTCGAAAATTACCCAATTGATACCACCACACTAGAGAATGAAACCCTGAATGATTCTAAACTGTCTCAGGTATCGAATTTGATACATAATGGTTGGCCAAGTTATAACGACTGACTATTTCGAATATTTCTCTAAAAATAAGAATATTCATATATAAACAAATTCACTTATAATTTGTTACGATTCCGGCCTTTGGAATAAGACAAACATAGGAGCAGCTATGTATATCAATAATATTTTAATATTTTTTTCTCAGTTGATTTTTTTTTTATGATCACGCCACAATGTCAATTAGTAATATGTAGATGTTTTTTTTTAATTTTGTCTACTTAAATGATGAACATTTTTTGTTTGTAAAGCTTAGTAATGGTATTACATGTGGGTGTATAGTACGGCTGTTCAAATTTATTTTGTTTGTAAGGAGTTGTTTGGTCAGATGATAGATGGAAGGAGAAATTATTAATTTTTATACGATGAACGAGACAATAGAAAAAGACACAAAACAATGAAAAATCTTACTATTTATACTTGACCATTTTGTTTGGTCTGGGGATTAGGGTAATCTAAATCAAAGAGTGAATATTGTTATGAGTAGTGTTATTGTGGCACAAGAAAATGTATATTCTTTAACGAAATTGTTCATACTAACTAGCAACAATTTTTAAAATTATACAAACTTCAACATTTTTAATTTATTTTAAATAACATATCTTTGTGTTTTTAAACATGAGCGTGTTTGTATTAGAAAACGGCTTTGAAGATAGCAAAACCGGTTTTCCATTCCGATTCTTGAAAAAAAATAAATCGATAGTGGCTGAAAAAAAATGCAACAGATGAATATGAATTGGAGGCCCAAAATTGTGTTTTAAAAGGTGCAAATAACTCATCTAAAGTTCTTCGCATAAAAGTGAACGGGAAGTTGAATATGAAATGTATGTTGAGCTTAATTTGTAAATTAGCGCTTACAAATATAGCTCGTTATCAATATTTGAAAGTGGAAGATTTATTTCAACGAGGATCATATATGTAAGAATTTGTGAATGGGCCATCCGGCAATGAATTGGAGATGTATGTGCTGTCAGTGCCGGAGATAGATATAAACTCAAATCTTATTAAGGAAAACAATCATTCTACAACTAATCAAAAAAAGAAATGAAAAACGATTCCATGGATAGAAGTGGAACATCAAAACAACTCATTAATGTAAGCGTTTTTGATTTATTTTGTATAATTTCTGATATTATAAATTTTCGTTAGATACATAGCTTTCGAATATTATTTCTGTGATTAAATTAGAGATTTCCAGGGACAAGACTCCGAATAATTTTTAATAGTCCAATTCTCTACAAAGTTATTGGCCAAATCTATTCTGATTAAAAAACATTATTCTCTTGCCTCAGATAATCGCCTGTCTTCGAACAACGATGTCTCCAAAAACGAACGCTGGTACTCTTACACAATGAACATTAGGGGATGACCAGAATGAAAATGTTAGCGAGGATATGTTTGGTGGTACACCATTGACACCGATATAGAAAACAATTAGAACTTGTGAATTTTTTTAAGAGTTTGGGAATGCATCAAAGAAGTTTACGGAATGGTTCATAAAATCAGTTCTTTGGAAACGCATTTGTGTGGACTTCGTTGCATCATTCATGGAAAAAATGTGGTTCATTTATGTAGATACGTTACTCATATACCGCACTCCCACTTGTTCCAATGGTCAATACGATAACAGAAACTACTATTCGAACATAGGAAGAAATATTAGCCATCGAAGGTTTGCCGTGCACCATCATTAGTGACAATGGACCACAGTTTACGGCAAAATTCAACAACTATCTAAATCGTAATACGGCGCTCACGACATGCGACCTATCGCTCAACACCGTTATGCACCAACAAATTAACACCAGCTAAAATTTTGCATGGTAGACAGCCCGATAGTACCCTACTTACTTCAATGGTACCGAAGCAACATCAACCGTCTCTGAAACGGTGTTCCCGATGACAAAGCATTTAATTGAATTCATGGAATACCAGACTAACCATCGACATCGACGAGGTCTCACTACTGACGACCGAACCGATTTAGCCATCCAATTCCAAGTCACCAACACACCACCACTGATGACCAAACCAGAGTCCAAGGGAGGAATCGTTATAATTAATACTTTTAGTACGACTTATTAAATATATTAAGAACAAACGTTCAAGGTTTAGTCATAATTGATAAAGTTCATAAAGTTCTTAGCCTGTCAGTTCATTTTAAAATCGTCCAAAAGTTCGGACTTAAAATAAATAAATCGTGTTATCTACTAAAAATAAAGTTTTAATTCATTTAAACTACGAAACATTTTAGAAATCAAATCTGTGACAAAAAAGAAGCCATCGATGTCTTTGTCAAAATTTGCACAATTCCTTGGAGGTAGAATTTGATTTATTTTCGTAGAATGTTTTGAAGAAGTTTAACCTAAAATGGGAAGAAAAATGTAGGACGTAGCCTTCCGTTGGGTATAGTAAAATGATCCACACGAAAAAGTTAAAGGAAAATGAAGCAATACAATGAAGGCGCTCCATTTGAAAGTATCGCAATGGATATAGTCCCGCTACATTCCAACAACTAATAACCAAAACAAGTATATGCATGTGATCATAAACTACTTCAGAACGTGGCCGGAAGTGTGTGCTATACCCAACAAGAGAGCAACCACCATCGCTGAAGCTGTAATTAATAATTGAATTAGCCGCTATGAAATTCCTATGGAGAGCCACACCGATCATGAACGAAACTTTAAGACTGCTGTACGCCATGAAATTTGTCAGATGTTCGGGATTAACAAAACTAAAACGACAGCTTCGCACCCACAATTAGAAGGAATTTTGGAGAGATTAAATGCTACATTGGCGGAATTTTTAACTAAAGTAGTTAGTTACAACCAACGTAACTGGGATCAACATATTATTTTATTATTATTGGCATCAAGATCAGCTGTTTATGAGACCACGACCATGACACCAGCTCAAACTATTTTTCGAAATTATTTAAGACTACCTGATGACCACCAATTACAATCAACATCAATGTCTGCAGAAGAATATGTCAACTAAATCAAGAAGAACCTCGAAGATATTCACGAGCATTTTAGGCCAGTTGTATATTCTACTAGCTAGTAATAAAATGAAAGCCCGATACAATATACGATCCAGTAATAAAAGCTTTGAAGTTGAACCAACAGTATGGCTAAACAACCGGTAGCGGAGACCAAGGTTGTTACAAGATTAAAATTGCAAGTTGCATGCAAAGGATCTTATAGCATTATTACCAAATTGAATGACATGGTTTATAGAATTCGAAAAGGCCATCGAGGTAAGACCAACGTTGAACATTTAGAAAAATTGGCCTTATATAAAGGTGAGTGAGATCCTGTTCGGGACGAACAAGCTTAAGTGAAATACGTGAAATACGAAGTACAGCATTAAATTCAATTTGACATAATTGAAACAGTATATAGCAACATTTCTCAACCGGTGGGCCGCAGATTGTAATGAAGCGCTAATTCATTGGCGAACCAATGAAGCGGCATAGCAGGCCGCGTACCAAGCGAGGTTAATATAGCCTTTTCGACTAGCTTCAGTCATAGTGGATTGAGTAAGAATTCCTGCTACTTCAGCACAAATAATCAGAGATGTACGCGAAAGACATGATTTATAAGAAAATGAGAGAAAACAAGTGAAAAAAATGAGAATCTTGCGACCCCTATTTGCGAAAGAACCACGATCACCACGTCCAACCCCTAAAATAAAATCCTAACACATTTACGCGCTCTCGCACTTCATCCACTCACTCCCACACACACACATACACCCACGTACGATACAGTCAAGCTATCATGCGTAATCGAATACTTTTATTGATATGATTTGCATGCTGGTGGTTAGATACCATAAGATATGCAGCCAATATATATTATTGGTAATGACTAAGCTAAATAAGAATACTTTCAGGGAGGGAAGATCTGATGATGAAAACCATGATGCTACGTGGCTTGAAGATTAGGGTCGCAAGTGTGGTTTATAAGCCGTGGGAACAATTCCAATCTCGTTCCCAGCTCGATGGCAAAAAATAATTTTCCTTTCGAAATAATATTGAAACCACTTTTTTCATTATGATATAATAAAAATTAACACATGGGCTCCATTTCTGTAGTGACGCCGAAAACCATAGGAAGACGACTCCATCTCACAGCAGTCACCATGTCGTTTGATAAGAAACTTTAGACGGCTGATGCACGGATGGTACCTTTTTTCCCTTTATTTTTCCTTTCCACCATCCAACACCCCATACACAAACCAAATCCTTTGTTTGATCAACCAACCAAAAAAACCGTTGTTGTAAATTAAAATTCTGTTCACGTTTGTTGCAATAAATTTTTGTTATTTTTCAATATTCCCGAAAAATCCTTATTTACCGGCTCACCATTATAGCCCGACTGACATGCGCACTGACAACCAATTAGTTCACACGTACATGCATCCACTCGTTTATATATTTGCACTCATACACCTACACCCGTAGTCAGAATCATTTACACAAAAGAGAAATAAAACTTAATCAAAATATAATTTATCTCATCCAGAAACGCCCACATGCATACACACCCCATACGCTCACACAGGCGTACATACTCATCATAATAATTTAAAAAAATAATCAGACTCACCGCATGGTTATTCCAGACCTCGTTCCAATTAGTAATCAGGCATGATGCTGCTGATTTCATTTGAGCACTGTTGATGACGATATTTGTAAAAAACAACGAGTCAGCAACAGTGCGACGATGTGGTCCCTACCAGTTTTGATGTCAAAGCTCGATCACCCACAATTCGTATAGCACGCATCCACTCTTTCATATATTTGCACTCATACACCTACACCCGTAGTCAGAATTATTCACACAAAAGAGAAATAAAACTTAATCAAAATATAATTTATCTCATCCAGAAACGCCCGTATGCATACACACCCCATACGCTCACACAGGCGTATATACTCATCATAATAATAAAAAAAAATAATCAGACTCACCGCATGGTTATTCCAGACCTCGTTCCAGTTAGAAATCAATTACTCGTCCCGCCTCATGCCGTTCATTGGTGGAACAGACATATAGTATTCCGGAATGCTATGATGTTGGACCAAATGCTTTTTTTTTTTTTTAAATAAAATGTGTTGTGTAGTAGGAATTACAATATGTGTCACAATAACACATAAAAACCTTTTAAGACCAAGGTCCCTCAACAACATACGTTCAAAGGTGTTGATGGACGTAAATCTTTCTTTTTTTGTTTTTTTATATTTTTTGTCCGTGGAGGAATACCACGTGAGTAGATATTTTCAATCGACCCAAAGCTCGTTGGTGACAACTAAGGTCGATGATAAAATGGTGCCAAACTAATCTCGAAACAATCGATCTCTTCGAAATATACCCATCCAGTTGTACGAACAGAACTAGGCGTTAATAGTTTGATTGTTTATTATATCGTACAGCAGCAAGAAGTCTTCACAATAATAATTTATTTTCTTTCAATATACTTTATGGTTTTTTTTTATTATAACATTTAACAACAAACAGTGTTCACAATAATAATTCTCTTAATTAAATATAGTTTATGTTTTGAATAAAGTTTCACACGGATAATTGAAGAAATTCGGCACAAGTAATGGATACAAACCAGCAAAAAACATTAAGTTAAAATAGTCTATCACAGTTATTTTGTTATCTTACATTATCACAAAATCTTAAAACATTGAAATGTTTAATTATATAGTTCGACTTTTCAAGGTTATATAGCTTTGTATATACGAATTTGAAACAATTAATTGATACAAACAAAAAAATTCAAGTTAAATAGTTCATCACATTCGTTTGGTTATATACTATTATCACAGTTTTGTTTTGCAACAAATTTCACAGAAATTTTCGTTTATCAATATTTTTGACAAACACATTTATCGTTAGTATAACTATTTGACCTTAATCTCGCATGAGATTCTCTGAATGTTCACAACCATTTTATTTTCTTTCAACACAGTTAAGATTCTAATGTTTCATTGATTCGCCAAATAGCAAGAAAACTAACAGAGAAATGATAAACAATACCTTGGCATGTATCAATAAGGTGCTCCTTGTCCATATATAGGTTTTGATTCCGTAATGTATCCTCAGTTTTTCTGGATTTAAAATGCACCGTCGGCACAAAACTTTAGGACACAACTAGACGTAAAAACTTTACACGTTCACAAATAACTCAGGAACAAAAATCAGCTGTCTTGTGTCAGAACAGAATTGAAAAACAAACTTCCAGAATTGAAAAGAGAGCGAGGCTAGCTGTCACTTCGTATTTATAGTGCCGTACAGTCGTTCCCCAACAATAACAAATCGATAAAGCAGTTTCTTGGGAAATTTTATTTCCTCTTTGGTCAATTATTGAAAGGAATCTATACAACTATATTGTATTTTTTTTTTGTAAAAATACTAAATTTGAATATATGATCAAATTTACTAAACGATGGTAATAGATTACGTATGGAATTAACGAGTTTACGGATCAAGGACAATATACAACCGCTTTCTGACAATTCTATAGCGATCAAAGATTATAAACTAAGCATAGGAAATTATACTGGAAAAATATTGTTAATTAATAGACGTTTGTAGGGAATCTACATGTACATGCGGAACCATGAAAACAATTTGGAAAAAAAAAATCACACATAAACCAATATTACTCAACCATCCCAGAACAATAAATTTTATGCAATCAACGACTTTACATTAGGCAAGGGAAACTACATTGGAATAATATCACACAACTATCTTTCTGGTACTAAATTTGTATGGCGGCAGCTATAATTAAATGATAACAATGAATTGAGTAAAAGACCAAGTATACAGGACAGAATGAAAAACGACTATAACAACTTATGCAAATGCAATTTTGATACATATGAGGAAATAGTGCATGACTAAACCAGGGTCCTTATATAACTGCGTCATCGATCACCAGTCTATGACATAACAGGATCATTAACGGTGCACAGAAAAAGTTTCATGATCCGCAAATTTCTTTATATTTATTACCAGAGTTTCCATTTTTTACTCCTCAAAATAGTATTCACAAATTAAAATTTTAGTATGTTTAATATCGTTCTTACTCGTAAGAGTAATCTTTTAATTTTTTTTATTTCATTCCGTTGGAGACAGTTTTAGTATTATTTTTTCATTCCATATGCAAAAAAAGAAAAATAATGCTGTTTCGTCATCCTTTTTATTTATTTTAATAAAAAAACTTTCATTGCTGAACAAAACATTTAGAACAATTCTTTGGGATTTTTTGTATTAAATTTCTAGATATTACGATGTATGAATTCATAGGATGAGAGAATATTTTGTCAACATCTAAGTCAACATTCTAATCACATCCCAAGTCATGAGTGTAAAGTCATTATTGATTGTTGTCAATCAATGCGAAACTTAATATCTGACTTAGGGTCAATTTATTGCTATATTTTTGGTTAGGAAATATAGACAATTTTTAGGGGAATTTTAAAAAAAACCATCCAAATTTAGAACAATAATTTACTCTGCATTAAAAAATTAAACATTTTCAAATACAGGAGTGGAAATAAGAAATATCGCTCTTACGAATTGACATTTTATTTCAAATACTCAAATATATAATTTTTGCTTCAAATTTGATGCTTTTCTTCGTATTAAAAGAAGAAATAAATTATTTTTCTAAATGTTTTCCTTTCAAAATAACAGGACGTTAGAATACTATTTTCGGTCCTAAAGCGTGAACATTTCAAAAACATGCATACAAGAGAAAAAAAATACTTTATGCCTAGTTTCAAACGAAACATACATAATATATTAACAGACATGCGGTTTGTAAAATTGTTTTCGAGAAAACGGTTTAATCCAAGCAGTTTTAAGTATGTTAATAATTAATAAAAAATAGAATTTAAAAAATTGGTTGCTATCGAAATTTAGAACAAAAAAAACAAAAAATTACTTAAATTTAACACTTTTCACAAAAAATCAATTTCGGAATTACTATCCATTTTTGAGAATGAGATATTTGTATATTTTTGAAAATGAGAATGAATCGTATTACTTTCATTCCCATTCTCAAAAATATACAGATATCTCATTCTCAAAAATGGATAGTAATGCCGAAACAAGAAATGAAAAAAAAAATCGTTTTAATAAATAAATATTGAAATTTAAAAAATTATATTGGTTGCTATAGAAATTTAGGATAAAAAATAATAAACAAAAAACAACCAACAAATAACAAACAATAAACAAAAATTATTTCTTATTTTGTTTAAAGGAACATTCCGGATTAAATATGTTTAGAATATTATCGATTTTTTTAGATTCAAAAGAATAGTATTGAAGCATGTTATTAAACAGAATTTAGTAAATTGTAAACGAAACGCTGTATCGTGGACATAAAACCGTGTAAATCATTTATGAAGCATATTTTTGTTAGTTTATTCTTGTTAGAGAAGACCAATTCGAAGTAAGATTAAAAAAACATGACAATATTGTACAAATTTGGAGCCTCCAAAAGGCTGTAAAGTAAGTTTGGTGTTAGTATACCTTATCCAGCAACTGGTTAGGTTTTAACTTTACGGAAAAATTCTTTGCGAGACCCTAATGTCAAACCCCTATCCTATGTTTCTTACAACTGCTAATGACTGCAGGCAATTAAAATAAAACCTGGTAGCATACAAACATATCATCCCATCTATACTTCATGTACTGATTCCACCTATCTTTTTTGTTGTTGTTAAATAATAGGGTTGAATTCTAGATCTACCAAAAAATAAACTCAACTAAATTTTTTTTTATTATTGTTGTTCTTGTTGTGTTATAATAATAGTTATAGAAGAATAAAGACACAGGTGGAACATAACTAACATATTAGTAGTATGATAAACAGAAGAAGCATAAGTATTAGCAAATGTAAAAAAGTTTTTAAGGCCCCCCTAGTTTATTGGGTATGTTCAGTTAGTTTTTTTGTAAAAACAGTAACTTTAAAAATTTATTTCTGTAGAACAAAAAAAAAACAGCAAAGTAAATGTTTGTATGAATTTGTAATATATAAATTTATTGTTAAGATAAATTCTATTGGTTTTGAGAATATTTTTTGTTTTTTCGTAATGCAATTCAAATATGAAAACGTTAAGGTAAAGAGAAGCAGTTTAGTACTTTTGTTGTTTTTTATCTTAAACAAAAATTAGATTTTAGTTTTATTTATATTGTTAATACTATTTTCCTAATAGTTTTTCATTTTTAAAACTTTTGTTCTAGTTGGGTTTTATTAATAAAAAAAATACAAAAGATCATAAGATGTATATTTATAGAATTTGGAAATAGAAAAAGCAGATGTGGTTATAACTTTTGTTTATAAACAAAATATTAATAACTATTATTATTTTAAAAAGGAAATAGTGGTATAAAAGTATGGAATTACACTCTATCTGGACTTTTTCCTTATCCCTTTCTTAGACTTATTCTGATTATAAACAGAAGCAAGGAGTTTTTATATTTAATTTTATTGTAGAAATATGTTTTCTATCTCTAACTTTGTTATTGACTATAACTATTTTTCAACATATATTAATATTTTAATTTTAAATTTAAATATTATATTTCTGATTTAATTTGATACACAAATATTACATATAAGATACAAATAGAGGATATTATCATAAAATTTTGTTTTCTAAATATAAATAATTTAAAATTCATATTTCATCTAAACCAGAAATGAAACGGAAAATTTTCAATGAATATTGATGAAAATTCTACAAAATTTAATTGAAGTATGATTACAATTCATCGATAAACAATATTACATCCTCTTGAGCTACTATCATTATTAAAATATAGATACAACAAACAATTGGGTTATAATATAAGTTCTATTACTTTTTTTATGAATAACCTTGCTCTTAAATGGTGCCCCCAAACCAATCAGGACGAATCATTGTTACAACCCGATGAAACATTAAAATAACGTAGAAAACTAAAAAATGTAGTATTATGAAAAAGATGTGTGTGGTTGTACGCTGAGAAGATGATCATAGATTCATATACATAGAACTAAAAAAGAAAATAATAATTTAACTATAAAGGAAAAATATTTTCAAACCACAATATCTTGTCTATCATATTCATAGTCTTGAAGAGGAAAAATATTTTCATGTTTTAAAAAAATGTATTTTTTTAACTCGTTTACTACAAGAGAAAAAAATTTTTCAAGAACTTGAGTAAGTAAGAGCGTTTAAACAATTTAATGAAGTTTCATTTTTTATTTAATATAATTACTTTTAATATAACAATTTTATTTAAAACTATGTCTTCTATAATATTAATAAGTGTATATGAAGAATACTTATTTTTAATAAAAGTAACTATTTCACCCATCGTTGAACAGAGTAAAAAAACTCATAACTACCTTCTACCTGTTTAAAATTAAAATTTAATTAGTGCAGAAAAAGCATGAAATAAGTAATAAATAAACCGAACTAGGATAAAATAACGCTCACGAGAATGCTCTTCAACACTCTACACAAAAAAAATAAAATTAGGTTCAAAAGTGTTTTGAGTTGATCTATATAAGCGATGTATCTAAAAACGAAAACTAAGTCCAAAACTAGTAAAAATTGAAACTTGTTGTCTGACAGCAACCTCCATCAAAGTATTCAATCTAGTAGACGAAAAACCATATGCCAACGAGCAAATTAATAAAACTGTATTAAAATGGTGCTGCGGATATAGTGATACTGACACGGTCTCAGTCAGTGAAGCATTATGGTTTCTTAAAAATAACGACCTGTGAACAATCTCTCTACTATAATTCTCCTGCTTTTTTACATTTACTCATTATTTATGTTCTTCTTCTCTTATGATTTTTGTTTATAAAACGCGGATATGATATGAGGCCTTTGCAAATAAACCTTTAAATCTAAAGGTGTTTCTAGCAGTTATTTAATCTCTCAACCAACTAAATGTTTTCTTTTTCTCCTATTTGTGTTAGATGCCCGATTACATGCAGTTTGACCTTTACTGCTTAAATCATCATTTATCGTGTGACAGATTAAATATTGCCAACTTTTACAAGGTGAGTGCAGCCTAACAAGACTACTTCTTCTAAAAGGTAATTGTTAGCCCGGTTTTGGGCTGTCTTATGGTGTTAGGCATACCCACGGATTGTGATGTTTCTAATACTGTACATTACGTATTATAACATTTTTAGTTTTATATATAGAAATCTTTTAAATGCGAAGTTTATTCATTTTATACTACTAAAGAGCAATGGAAATATATTATATGTGTTATTATGGTTTTCCATATTTTTCACTGTTTGTGTGCTTTAGTCACTTCTGAATTAATATGCAATATTTAAATATATACTTTTTACTGTTTATTTTTAATTTTTATTTTATTAATAATAATATAAACTTCCTTATAGCAACAATTTGGATTTTATTTTTTATTTTATAGAATATCAATTTCGACTTACGTCATCCTCAGTTCTTAAGTTATTATTACAATTTTTGCTTAAACTATTACTTATTTACTATTTCAACTGCTATTTTTTATTATTATGTCATATATTTTGTTAGTTTTAGTGTTGATTTTATCATTTAAATAATAATATATTTTTTATTTATAGACACCAACAATAAAGTCATATGTGTCTTAATTCAAAAATAACAAATGTTATAATTAATTACATAATATATCTTCATACTTCAGAGTATAAGATTTATAAATACTAACTCATTACTTAGATAATAATTTAAAGTTCAATTTTCAGTTCTATTCTAAATTCAAACAATTTGGTTTCGGAAATTTTAAACAAAAAGGTATTCTACCATTTCAAAAAGAAAAAACATTATATATTAAACATGAAAAAAGAAGAAAAATTAATAAAAATAATTTAAAATTTGAAACAAATTTACTTTTTACAATAGATTGTAAATGCCAATATCTCTAACAAATTTTAGAGCTTTAAAACATTCGTTGACGTTGTCTCCTAGAATCTCAGGCATGGTACTACTTAATTTCCATTTTAGTCTATTAGCTGCTAAGGCAGGGCAGACTATAAGTATATGTTTAATAGTTAGTGCTTCGTTTGAGTTGCAAAAAGAACAAGATTGAGGTGTAAGACTCTCTATTAGATGTTTGTGTGTTAAGGCAGAATGTCCTATTCGAAGTCTGGTTAAAACAACAGAATCTCTTCTAGAAATTATAGGGAATGGAAGCCATTTATCAGTACACGGTTTTATTTCTCTTAATTTGTCATTTGATGACTCCCATAATGCATTCCGGGAAGCATGATAATGCTTTTTTATAAAGTTGCGGTATTCTGAAACTGGGATATTTATATATTGACAGGGAATATCTTCAGCGGCATATTTTGCTAGTTCATCAGCTTTATCGTTGCCTTCTATTCCAATATGGCTTGGAATCCAACATATCGTGTAGTGTTTGTTTGAATTAAATGCTGTATTGGATATAATTGACGCTATTGGGTTCAAGTTAGTTTCGTTTTTTATTGTTTGAATTGAGCTGAGAGAATCTGAGCAGATTAATATATTGATGTGATCTGTTTTTTCGGCTTCGTTGATGCATTGCAGAATTGCCAACATTTCAGCTGTAAACACATTTGTAAAACTGGGTAGACTTATTTGAATCTGTTTATCGGCTGTCCAAAAGGCGAAACCACAACCATTTTCAGTTTTGGATCCATCTGAATACATAATATAGTAGTTTCTGTACCTGCTTAGAATATGATTAAACTCCGTTTTGAAAATAATTTGACTAGTAGTTTCTTTTTTAAATTTCAAAAGATCTAAGGCAAAGCTTATTTTACTTGGTAGCCAGGGTGGTTTTTTAAGAAAAACTTCAGGGATTATTTGGAGTGAATTAAGCTGGAGAGGGAAAATTGCAGACTGAAAGTTTTGTGAGAAGGATTGTTTATTGTAAGGAAAGTGTTGATCAGGAGAGTGAGATGTAAGAAGTTTAAAAGCTGGATTATCATTTTTTGATGCTGTGCTGAGTCCATAAAGTGCAATTATTTTCTTTCTACGGTTTTGAAGTGTGTCGTACGATGCATCTGCTAGCATACTAGTTACTGGACTAGTCCTGAATGCACCTGTGCATAACCTGATTCCAGAGTTTAGTACACTATCAAGGTTTTTAAGAGATGATTTATTACCAGAAGCATAGGCTATGCAACCATAGTCTAGCCTGGAGAGTATCAAGCAATTAAAAATTTTTAAACAAGTGTTTCGGTCTGCTCCCCATGAGGTGTTGGTTATCGTTCTCAATATCTTCAATTTATCTATACATATGGCTTTTAATTTTTTTATATGAGGCGTCCAATTAAGCTTGTGGTCAAACAGCATGCCAAGAAACGAATGGGTCTGTTTTTCTATTAATTCTTGTCCGTATAGTTTGAATTTAGGGTGGTGTGACCTTTTCCTTTGTCTAGTAAAAATCATTACTTCAGTTTTACTAATAGAGATTTTAAAGCCATTTTCTTTTGTCCATTTCTCAAGTATGTTTAATGCTTCTTGAATATTTTGTTCTAAGATTAAGGAATCATTATGGGACATAAAAAGCGTAATATCATCTGCATATAACATTGTACCAATATAAGGTGAGAACAAGCTGGCTATTTGGTTGATAGCAATCAGAAACAACGTTACACTCATAACCGATCCTTGAGGTATACCATTTTCTAAAATCTTTTCATTAGATTGAATATCACCAATTTGTACTTTGAACTTACGATTCCTCATAAAGTTTTCAATAAATTTTATAATATTACCTCTGATCCCCATTTCGTACAAAATTTTTATTACCAAATGACGCCAAGTTGTATCATAAGCTCTTTCTAAATCTACAAATATGGTAACTAACTGTTCCTTTTTATGAAACGTATTCAAAGCTTCATCATTTAATTGTGCAATAAGGTCCATAGTAGATCTAGCTTTTCTAAATCCACATTGAGACTTATGAAAGAAATTTTTATCATTTAAAATCCATATAAGGCGTTTGTTCACCATTTTTTCAAATAATTTGCAAAGTACTGAAGTCAACGATATTGGCCGATAGCTTGCAGGATCAGATTTTCTTTTCAGTGGTTTTTGTATTGGTACAATTAACGATGTTTTCCATTGCTTTGGTACTTCATTTCTGCGCCAGAATGTGTTAAATGCATTCAAAATAAATTTTTGATCATTCAACGACAGATGCTTGATCATTTCACTGTGAATATCATCTATTCCTGGGGAGGAGCCTGAGAAAGTTTTTAGAGCCAATTGATACTCAGTAATTGTAAAATTATTATTATAATTATAATCATATCCCTCGATTTCGTCCAAATTTAAATGCTTATTTTCTTCGATTGTTTTTATTTCCTTAAACTCTGGTAAATAGTTTTCTGTTGAGGAAACTTGACTGAAATTATCGGCTAGACAATTAGCAATTTCAACAGGAGTTGAGAATTTTATTCCGTTTTTTTCTAATAAGGAAATTTCAGTCGATTTATATGTTCCATTTATCTTTCGGATTTTTGCCCATATTTCTTTATCGGTTGTTTCGTTGTTTAATGATTCTAAATATTTGACCCACGTTTTAGTTTTTGAAGCTTTAATCAACATCCTAGCTTTGGCACGAGTTTGTTTTACTTTGACAAAATTAGCTGTTGTAATGTTCCTTTTAAAGTCATTTAGAGCTTTTTTTCTCTCAATGATTGATTTCAGAATTCCACCACGGAACAACTTTTGGTTTAGTATTTGTTTTAGATCTTGGAATTGAATTTGTAGCAGCTGAAATAATATTATTTACAATGTATTGATTTAGGTTATCGGTAGATAGGTTTGCCATTTTTATGTCTAAATTAATTGTCGAAGAAAAAATCTTCCAATCTGCGTGATCAATTAACCATCGTGATTTTTTATTTGATTGTTGAGTTGCATTTAAAAGATTTATTGTGATTGGGAAGTGGTCGCTACCATGTAAATCTGGATGAGTGATCCATTCAAGATAAGGAAATAAAACTGGTGTAACTATTGTTAAATCGATGCAAGAAAATGTACCATAACCGCTGTGCAAATAGGTATGGTTGCCATCATTTAGTATGTTCAAATTCATACTATCTATGAGATCTTCAATTATTTTACCTTTATTGTTTTTTGCTTCAGAGCCCCAGATGGGATTGTGAGAGTTAAAATCACCACATATTATAAATGGTCTAGTAATTTCACATAATAAATCATTCAGTTCGTTTGGTTGAATTGTAATATTTGGAGGGAGATAGACTGAACATATGGATGTTTCAATTGGATATTTTGTTTTTATTGCAACCGCTTGAAGGTTGGAGTTTAAACGGATTTCATTGAACTCAATTTTATCTTGTATGTAAATTGCAACTCCTCCTGATGCTCTTTGATTTAGGTTACTATGCTTAAAAACACTTTTATAGCCTTTTAAAGATGGTAGATCATTACAGCGAGTATGCGTTTCTTGTAAAGCTATGAAATTGGGATTGAAATTGTTAATTAATTGTCTCAACTCTTCGTAATTATTTCTATATCCATTACAATTCCATTGAAGAATAAAAGACATAACTAAAAAAAATAAAAAAAAATAAAATAAAAATACGAAATTATAACATTTCATCATCCTCCAAATTTCCATCATGCTTTTCTCTAAAGTTTTTAACTTTATCGGAAGGCACATTTGTTTTATTTGATTTTTGATAAATCTGGGTAAGTAATTGTGGATTTAAATTTCCAGAGTTGATCCTTGAGTTTTCATGGTCATCTCTTTCTTTGTGTTTTATTTGTTCATTATTTGTTTCAATATTTAGATTGCTCTGTTTAATTTCTGTTTCTTGCTCTGTATTTTGTTGTTTTTTTTGTAAATGTATTGTATTTTCTGAAATTTGTTTTATTTTATTTTCTGTTTTATTATCAGTTTCGAAAACTGTTTGAGGAATAACATTTTTTATATTGGTTAAAGTTGCTGTAATATTTGTAATAGGTTTTAACTGTTTCTCATTAGATATATTTTTTTGGTTACAATTACATACACATGTACAGGTTTTTTGCTGTTCTTTAAATAAATCAGAAAATCTGGTGTTTGAATTTAAACTGGTATTTGAATATGTTGCAAAATATTTTTTCCGTGCTTCAGACGGAGACAATCTTTCCATAATCCTAATTTTATTTATTTCTTTTTCTTTGAGAAAAGCAGAACATTGTTTATCCAATGTAGAATGTGGACCTTGACAACTAACACATTTTTGTGGTTTATCACATATATTAGACTCATGAAAAGTATCAGCACAATTAGCACAAATCTTTTGTTTGTTACAGTTTTCAGATTTATGACCAAAAGCCAAACAGTTCATACATCTCAAAGGATTTGGTATATATGGTTTTACGTTGACACTTTCATAACCGACAATAATTTTTTCGGGAAGGACAGAGGATTTAAAGGTTAGGATATATAAACCAGTAAAATAAGTTCGCTCACCTTTTTTTTCTATTCTGTGGACATCAACAACATTTTGTTCTTTAAATTCTTCTTTAATTTCTTCCATAGGTACAATATTTAGTTCTCTGCTGTATATAACTCCTTTTGTTGTGTTAAGAGACCCGTGTTCAGAAACTTCAACATCATACAGCCCTAGTTTTTTGATTTTAAGCAATGCAGTTGCTTGTTTTTTAGTATAAGTTTGTATAAGTAGGCTTCCATCTCTTAATTTTTTTGCAGAGTGAATTTGACCAACTGCGCTGGAAATTGCTTTATATATCAGAAAGACGCTTATTGTAGCCATAGATTGAGTTGTATCCTGTCTTTTCATTATCAGAAATTGGGATCCATTATCTGGTTCTGCCAAACGAGGGTTTTTTTCGTAATTTTTTGTATTTGAGTACGTAGATAATTTTCTACGCCGATTATCTTTATAAATTGCACTATTCATTTTTGTGTTGTTTGTAAGGACACTAAACCTTGAACCAAAAGGTTTTTCAACGATATCCGAATACGGTACTGAAAGTACCGAGTCGGCCATGCCGACCTTGCGATTTAATTGGTTTTGTTTAACACAAACAAATTTTAAACACTTGCACGAAAAAAAGAAAAATTTATATATTCAAAGTAAAACCAAATTTATATTTCAATATAACAAATGCAAGAAAAAAAGATCAATAATTTAATTATTTAATTATTTCAATGTTTTCTCTTTTACGATTAAACAACGAATGTTATCATTTAAAATGTTGTTATTGTTTTTATGTTTATATATTTCTATTTCTTCCAATCCATCTAGATGTTGTCCTTTTCTTTTTTATGTAATATGGTTATATTTATGTTGATATTGGTGTATTTGTGTTTTTTTGTTTTTAAATGTTGGGCATATCTGGATTTTGGATCGCTTCTGTTGATTTCATTGGTGTGCTCAATAAATCTTTTTGTGAAGGACCGCCCCGTCTGGCCTATATAAAATTTACTGCAGTCGTCATAGGTAAGCTTATAAACACCTTTGTCTAAGGTTTGGGTTTTTTTAGTTTTTAGGTAATTTTCTATTTTATTTTTGTTTTTGTAAGCTGCAATATGCCCATATTTTTTTAAAGTTTTTTGCATTATTTTGAATGTTGTTTTATTGTATGTTACGCCTACGTATTTTTTACCTGCTAAGTTTTCTTCATTCTTCAATGTTGTTATGGTTTGCAAATTTTTCTTGTTTTTATATTTTCTATTTAATGTGTCAATTATTTCATTTTTATATCCGTTTTTACTGTCTATGTATTTTATGTTGTTTAGTTCGTCTTGATAATTTTCTACATTCATTGGTATATTGTTCAATCTATTGATCATGTGGTTGTAGGCAGCAAGTTTATGTTGGTATGGATGATGTGATTTAATATTTATTGTTTGATCCGTTTGGGTTGGTTTTCGGAATATTTTGAATGTGTGTTTTGAATCTACATTTTTGATTGATAAATTCAAAAAATTTATTGTGTTATTTTCTTCATTTTCTAACGTGAATTTAATGGAAATATATGGGCGAGGAGTAAAATACCAAAGGTGTATCAAAGTGTCTAGCAAGGCATTAATTCATAAATAAAATGATCCAACAAAATCTAGTTATTGATGAAACAAAAACACGTCTTGCACTGTATTTCGCATTTTTTTCTTCCTTTAATTACAATGCCAACCTCAAAATAATATTAATATTTTTTTAAAAATATAATAACTTCAGAACAGATTTTCTTCCGACTTATGTCACGACTTATGTCACAAAATAATACCTAACATGAATCCCAAACGATTTGACGAAATCTGTTAGCAAAAATGTGTATTAATAAATTCAAAACAAATTCAAAGATGGGTTACGATAAAATGAAAATGAGGGATTAACAGAGAATGTGCACGGTTCAGGGCGAACGGTTCAAAATCCTAACTCACTCGATTAAAATGAATTTGATATAAAATATGAAATCGAATATGGAATACATGGCCCAAGCGAAACCCTCCCGCACCCCTAGACAACGTTCCGAATTCAACTATAGCTCGACCAGCCAGTAAACTTTACATATTGTTGTTTATTAAAACACAAGTTCACCAGACATACTTATGAACTTTTGAAATTTAGTTTTATGTGCTAATATTTTGTGCGCCTGTATTCAAACAAAGAGCGTTGAAGGCCAATGAGAAACATCACCGCGGGAATTGTTATTTTTCCAATGCGTAAATGGGAATTCAAAAATACGATATGTAGCTTAGGTATATGAGCGTTCAATGTATGAAGGATATACAAAAATTGTAGTTTTTAACAATATTTCAAAAATTGTATAGTGAAAAATTCTAAAAAAATAGCGATTTTTCTTAAATTAAATCTTCTTTCGAATGACACCCAACGTGACTCGGTTTTAAATATCACTTTCCCACAACCCTCCCCCTCTAGTTGTAAGGTAGACCCTCCGTAGAGAAACAAGTTCATCAAACATACTTATGAACTTTAAAAATTTAGTTTCATGCCCCAATATTTTGTGAGCCTGTATTCAAACAAAGAGCGTTGAAGGCCAATGAGAAACATCACCGCGGGAATTGTTATTTTTCCAATGCGTAAATGGGAATTCAAAAATACGATATGTAGCTTAGGTAAATGAGCGTTCAACGTATGAAGGATATACTAAAAATTGTAGTTTTTTAACAATATTTCAAAAATCAATTTTTCTTAAATTAAATCCTCTTTCGAATGAAACCCAGCTTGACTCGGTTTTAAATATCACTTTTCAAATTTTCAAATGAGCCCAGATCATATACCGAAATTTCATCAGAAGCCAATGCGTTTTTATCAGACGTGTAGACAGAATTATATAAAGAAACCAAAACGTACTTGTGAATGGTTTTTTTTTTGCTAACATTCAAGAAGACCAAGCAGTATCTGATTCTAACGATAACACCGTGGTTGTCAACAACAGCGACAAAGAACAAGAACGGGCGGAGCCAATCCAAAAATATGTTCAGCAATAACCAAAACCAAACGCAAACATTACACAACTTAAGGCAATCCAATTTTTTAGGGCGTCATCGAGTCAAAATGAAGACAATTTTTTATATCGGAGAATTTTATGTCACAAAAGCGTACACAATTGCCATACGCAACCATTGACAGCCTGTACTTTTTGAAATTTTATTTTACTGTTATATTTTTCTGAAATTTCTTTGCTTTTGCACCGATTTTAAAACTTTAAATAGGTTTTTTAAAATTTTCTCGATATCTCGAGGATTTCATTACGGAAAGCCCGGATCTCAAGAGTTGTAATGTTTATTATTTCAGAAAATCCGAAATCTTTCAATTGAGATTTTCTCAGGAAATAACCAACTCTAAATGCAGCCGAGAATTCGAATTGTATAAGTATGCCACCGTCGCATGCACCTTTTTGCTCGTGTCGGAGAATATGTAGATTTACAACTTGAACTGTAGTCACGTGGTATCGTTAGTGTTTCGTGCTCTCTGTATGCGCTGATTCCATTCCGTTAGTTATTACGGCATCTCTTACTCCCATTCCAGGAAGTGGACTTACTTCAAAAGCACCTCTTATCGTAATCAAATCAGGTGGGATTTTAAACGTGAAGCCATCGTCTTTAGCAGATCCCCACACGCCGAGTATATTTGGGTGTTGGCTATCAGATAGCTCAAGAGACAGAAACCACAGTTCGACCAGTTTCAATTTGTAGACTTGGCGTTAGTTGCCATACAATATTCGACTGTGATTGGTGACAGTTAGGCCCAATATCCAAAATTGAATAACGATTAGTATACGTATTGGCTCACCGTTCCTCTACAGAAATATTTTTTAAATTTTAACATAAGGTCAGCCTAACATCTGATTGAACATATAATGCAGATCTCCTGATAGTGGCGTAGGGTGATTTCTGAAATGATAGATAATTCCAAAATACTAACTTTTGGAGTGAGGTCCAATCAACAGCATAGAATTTAGGCTACAATGGAACCATATAGTGAGAAACTTCTTCTTTTGGGATCCTACGTTTTAGACAGTTCAGTTTTTTTAAAGTCAAAGTATAGTTGTTCGATAGAGCCAAAGCATCGTTCTTCTATAAAGTGTTGACTCATAGCAGGTGCTATGCTTGGGATTGTACTAAGTGTGGGATTCTAACATCATTCATGCTCTGGTTTTGCCTTTCGACTCTAGGATCCATAGGACTCCGTACCACCCAGTTTACTGTGGTTTCGGTTGCTACTAGATCATGCAGACTGCGTTCACGAACTGCAAGGGTACGGTGGAAGAGTCGTTGTTACTTCCAATAAAAATGCGTGGTATTGCATTTTAATATTCTAGTATTGAAAAATATTCTCGTTTTGGCGTTGTATGAATAATCCCTGGGCCCACGCCAATTTCATGATTTCATTTCAAACATACCAAAATATCAGTTGTCGGACTCGGCAACAGCAGACACATTTTGGTCGGACAAGCTAACCCTCGTGTTCTCAAACAAACTTTCAAACCCCACAGTTAAAAAGAAAAATTTGGTAGCAAATTTACAAGATCGCGGGCAATCGAAATTTTTCGAAGCATGCCGAACGAAAAAGCGGCCGATTTGAGGAAAATGGCAGAAAAAAATTTTTCGGACTCGTCGAGGACAGGCGTCTCACGAAGTATAAAATATGTGGTAATCATCACCTGAAATCGGCGTGGGCTCAGGGAATAAAACAATACAGAATATGGTTTGGATATGTGTCAGAGTTTTGCAGACGAACAACTTGCGAACAAGCTTCTTCACGTACAAGTCGGCCAGTGTATGGTAAAAAAAAAGCTTGGAATTGCCATTCAAACATAATAAATTTTCTAGCTCACTGCTCTTCAATTAAGTTCAGTAATGAGCACCTATCTAAGATAGCAATTGTATAATGAACTCGTTGCTCGCTCTATAAACGAACTGTAATAATCCGAAATAGTACACTGAAAGTACAAGTTTTATGGGTTATCGACAAATCATCTTGATCATTCAAAAACTTAAAATCGACTTGCATTGCATTGTATAATTTATTTTGCTTTTAAACAGACTGAAGAGTTTTGTCATGCATGCGTTTGCACCCATGAATGTTACAGCGTATCGTAATTGAACGCATAATCTTCGAGTCATAAGTAAGGCAACGATGACACAATTTTCTCTTGTTAACTAAATCCTACCCCCTCCACTCAATGACTAAAAGAGCTGAACTGTTGGTTAACATATGTCTTTTTTCTTTACCTATTGTAAAATTGTTGACCTTTTCGCTCACATTCGTTGTTTTCGTACGTAACCTATATTTTTTTTAGATTGTTCGTGTTCATCGATAGTTAGAATCATCGAAGAATTAGAATAATTATTAGAACTAGGAGGGCCCGGCGTGCTTCGCTACGCTTATAAATAAAGTTTTTTGCGTAGACATTTTGTTGACGTAGAAGCAATGATTTCAAAAAGTGGTAATGAGAAATGCTAGCATATGATTTTTAATTTTTCTTTTTAAATATATGAATGAAAAACAAACAGAATTCTAGCTGATCAGTTCGGATATATGAAAAATTAGCGATCAAATAAGTTAGAGATCAAATAAGCTTATTTGAAAATTTATTTGATCGCTAATTTTTCATATATCCGAACCGATAAGCTAGAGTTCTGATTATTTTTCATTTATATATTTAAAAAGAAAAATTAAAAAGTATATGTTAGCATTTCTCATTACCACTTTTTCAAATCATTGCTTCTACGTCAACAAAATGTCTACGCAAAAACTTGATTTATAAGCTTAGCGAAGCACGCCGGGCCCTCCTAGTAAAAATTATTTAATATAAAACAAACAACTCTAACTCTTCGAATACGATAAACTTTAAGAAATTAAATTTAAAAACACAGAAAAAAAATACATTTATCCAATCCCAAAGAAATGCATAAACTAAATGAGAGGAAATAAATATAAAAAAAGAAAATAAAGTTTTGAGTTTTAAATTTCATATTTCATATAAGGTGTTCTTAAAGTAATTCAATATGATTAAAATTTGTGTTGTATGGAATATTTATATTTGGACGTATAAGGAAATATTTTATTCAAACATATTAGGCTTTTAAATTTATATGTAACATTTATTATTTCTTTTATTTGTTTTGAGAAATGAGAATATAATTATGCAAATTATAAACAGTACCACCCAGTAGAATATTTTTATTTGTATGCAAACTTATAATGTATGTATATATATAAATATAAAAAGTTTTTCGTTTTTCTGAAAAAAAAAAATATATACTTGGGGAATTCCATTTGATATTGTATGGCGGGGGCCGTTAAATTCAAAACTACATTTTAATTCGTCTACAACTTTTTTATTTATGATCCGAAAAATCCCAAAAATCTTTAAAATCTAAGTTACACTAATATCAGTTAGCAGTGAATATTTGAAATGAATCAAAATTCGAATAAAAAAGCCTTAGGCTGTACAGTTTTTTTTAGCGTATTAATATATAAGATAATCGATTATGAATGAATCATCTTGCACTTGATTAACAAGAGAAGTAATTAAATAACCTTAGGGATTAGATTTTTCAAAGTGTCTCTGCAATTTCGATAAGAATTGGTGAACCATCGGCGATTGTCTTTTAAAATATCAAACACTTTTCCGAGTAAAGTACACCTATACACCTTTATTCCATTTCTTGTTTATTTGACGATAAACGTTGAGACGAACTCAGTAATTAATTTGATTAATTATATTATGCTTCTTTCGCATATATTGAAGCCAGAATTTTATTTCTAATTTCTTTTGTAATAACGCTTTATAAAGCAGACCTAAATGAAGTTTTAGAGGAATTGAAGATAACAAAATATTATCTAAGTTATTTAATTCAATATCTGGTCGATTAGTTAGTTTTTGCGTTCAGCCCAAAACCATTCAGCTTTTGACATAGTACGTTCAGCCCAAACCCAACTGTCGACACTAGCACATGTGAATGCAACAGGCTGTTGCCAACAGCATAAATAGCGTGCAAAATATGCAAATAAATTTTGAATTTCTTAATTTAACTTTTAACTCATCATTGTTTAAATTTGAAGCACCACTTTTGTGGGATATAATTAGCACATCCCCAGCCAGCATTCTCGAACTCGTCATCCTCGTGAATTTCAACACAATTATCGCATTCTAAATTTTTATTATTGTATACATATAACACATCCATTATTGTATTCATTCATATAAACTATAATATAAATAATAAAACTTTATTGTATTGCGCTATGATTTTCGAATCAGCGCAACACAATAATGAAATTAATTGTCTGTATACGAACAGAAGCCGCTAAATGTGATTTAAAATTATATAAAAAACTAGATGAAATTTTATTTATTCGACGAAATTAATGCATGTATTTTGTCGAATGGATAATTTATTGTATTGATTTCGTGTTTAATGAGTTTCAATATCTCACAAATTCGCAATGTTAGCTCGTATCTTGCTTGCATTGTAAACTTTTGCTCGAAAATAAACTACTTCATTAAACACTGTCAATAAATTACTATTATTGATTTTTAATTTTTTTCTAATATTTTTTTATTTTATTTTTTTTTCATTTCTTCGATAATTTTTGAATCTTTTTTTAATTTGACAAGCGAATTAATTTAAAAAAAAGATGTCTTTTTGTTATTCTGAAAATGTGTGAATTAAATTTTTTCTTTTATTCTTTTTAATTATCAAATATTTTAGCATCAGTTTATTATTCGATCTCTATTAAAATTTTTAAATTCAGTTTTTAAAATTGGATTACTGAATCTGACATAATTGTATACTGAATTTTGATAAAAAAAACTACTTCGGTAATTATTTGCATTAGCGACCTCCCTTTTTAAAATTAGTTACTGGCTTTTTGGACTGCCAAAATTTATTATTTATCTAACGAGAATGCAAAATTATGGTTTGATGAAAAGTTATATGAAAGTTTCGTACTATACAATCGTTGGTCTATTAGTAGTCGTGCACTTCTAAACGGCTTGATCGATTGAGTTTCTATTCACACAACATATTTATTTTGTCCAGACGGTGGTGCATATATGTATTCTGGGATCTGATAAATGGAATACCACAGTGAGATGAAGTCTTTAAATATAAAAGTAACCAAAAAGTATATAATATCCTCGATAATTTTTTTAACCCGTTTCGGACTAACGGGCCCTATTCAATAAAATTCTTTTATTCTCTTATAAAAATCTTTTAATAAACGTAAAAGAAATCAAAAATAAAAGATTTAAAGAAATTGCTATTCGAAAGATTTGTCAAAAGTTTCTTTTATTTTAAATGTCGATTTTTTCGAGATCGAAAAAATCTTTTATCTTTATTGTTTAAATGTCAAACAAATTTATCAAAAATGGCAACAAACATAATAAGTAAGTAAATTTAATTGTTGTACTTAATTGTAATTAAATGTATTAATGATTGTATATATATTTATATATAATTGAGCCAACATAATTAAAATATTGATATATAAATACATTTATATATATATATATATATATATATACATATTTAATTTTTCCAGATAAAAAAGGAAGAGAAGAAAAAATTTCTTCAGAACAAAAAGAAATCTACGTCTCATACATGGAGGAAAATAAACTCTTTAGGAGCAAAAAGTGTAGTGATCAAAGCGTGGATTATCTTTGGGAAGAAGTGACCACACTTCTTAACTGTGCAAAAGGTCCCACAAAGACCAAATCGGAATGGGGAAAGGTGAAACATATTAACATAGTACATATATGTTAAACCAGTTTTGTGTTTTCAATATTTTTAGACGTTTGACAACTGGCGCTACAGCGTCAATTTTAAAGCTCGTACATGGAAAGAGGGACTCCTAAAAACTGGCGGTGGAATATCTAACGCCAAACCGCTTAACGAGCTTGAGTTAAGGGCCCAATCCTGTTGGGGAAAAGTTGTTGTTGACGGATGTCCAGGAGTCGAAGATGTGGGTTTCGACGTTGAAACAATTTATATAGAAGGAGACGACACAGTCGAAACAATTGAAATAAGCCACATAAGTGAAGCACCAAGTGCCATTCCACCAAATATCTCGGATACACCGCGCAGGGATGAATACAACCGACCTAAATCTGGTATATATTTGATATAGTTATTAAATGAATGAAAACTTTTTATTTATTTTGTTTTATAGATAGAGAATTCAACTCATTAATACTAAAAATTGAGAATCAAAGGTCATCAGAACACAACCAAATCCACGAAGAACTGAGGAACATAAACAAAAATTTAGATAAACTAAATTTTAATATTGAAAGGTTGGCTAATGGGGTGTGTAGCTTAGCCGAGAAGAAATAAATCAATTCATTCACTTTTTATATCAACTACGTGCTTTAAAATTGACGCTGTAGCGCCAATTGTCAATCAAAACTGTACTATGCATATCCCTGGTTAAACATTCCAATTGAAACCAATTGAAAAAAATGAATTGGATTAATCGGAATTCTGCATTGGTAATTTTCAATTAATTCCTATTCAAAAAATCTATTTCCAATACAATCCTATTCATTCCTGTTGAATATCTCTATTTTATTTTTCAACCGGAATGGATAGGAAATGTATATAAATAGGAATTAATTGGAAATTTCCATTGCAGAATTCCGATTAATCCTATTCATTCCTATTAAATCTTTTCCAATTAAACCCTGTTAAATTCATAAGATTGTTTAATTTTTTCTAAGTTCGTTTTTCCTATTGAATCTCTTGATTTCCGATTGAAATTTAATTGGAAATTTCCATTAGAATCCTACAGAACCTCTTTTCCTGTTGAATCCCATTCATTCCGATTGAATTTTAATTGGTAGATCGAATTCTTCCTATTCAATCCGATTTAATCCTATTGAAATTATATTGGATTTAATAGGATTCAATAGGTTTGAATTGGAATGTTTAACCAGGGATATATTTACAGTTATCAAGAAGCGTGGTCACTTCGTCCTATAGACAATCCACGCTCTGATCAGTACACTTTTTGCTCTTTAAGAGTTTATTTTCTTTTCTACACATATTTCTTTTGGTTCTGATGAAATTTTTTTTTTCTTTTTTTTTTTATCTGGAAAAATTAAAAATTTAAATGTACCCTGCTTAACCATTACTTACGTAATATTTTGAATTGTATAGTTTACACTTTTTGCCGTAGGCTCTTGGCGTAATTCGTTGAATAACATATTTGTTAGCAGTTGTTTTATACGTACGTTAATATAAATTTAAAAAATAAAAGAATTAATTTTATTTCTATGATCACTCTATATATTTCGATTTTTTAGGACATCCTCAGGAGTAATCAGTTTTTACTCCTGAGGATGTCCTAAAAAGACTAAATATATAGAGTGATCATAGAAATAAAATCAATTAGTTTTTATTTTACTTCGGTCTGAAAGACCTAAGTATTACATTCATGAGCTCAAAGTGAAATTCTTACCCCCACTTTTTTTTGACATTTCTCGACGTTTTAGGACCTCCTGATTCTAAAAAAGCAAACAAAAAAAATGTATGTCTGTCTGTCGGCCGGCCGTCCGGCCGGCCGTCATTACCTACGCTGCAAGGAAAACCACTGGAGGGATTTCAAAAATTTTTTTTTCTAAAAATAGGTATACTCAAGGGACAGGTCCGAAAGGACGCTGTGTTCGATAACTGTACCGGAAGTGTGTCAAAAAAATCATTATGTGTGTCAAAACAAGGAAATTTGCATATTTTTGGCTTAAAAAACGTTCATTTTAAGTGATTACGAGTAGGAACATTGAATTTGGAGAAATCTTGATGGTCGGGATTGGTATGTGAGATCAAAAAGTAGATTATTGCATTATAAGTTTGTCAAAAAAAAGTTGTCAAGTGTGTCAAAAGAAAGATTTTTATTTATTTTTCCCAATTTTTTGGAAATAAAATTGTTTGTTTAAAATGAAATTTTATTATTATTATTGAGAATTATGGCATTATAAGTTTGTCAACAAAATGTTGTCAAGTGTGTCAAAAGATTTTTATTTAGTTTTTTACCCAATTTTTTGGAAAGAAAATAAATTGTTTGTTTGAAATGAAATTTTATTATTATTATTGAGAATTATGGCATTATAAGTTTGTCAAAAAATGTTGTCAAGTGTGTCAAAAGAAAGGTTTTTATTTATTTTTTACCCAATTTTTTTAGAAAAAAATAAAATTAATAGTTCGTATGACATGATATTTTATTATTATTATAGAGAATTATGGCATTATAAGTTTGTCAAAAAATAATGTCAAGTGTGTCAAAAAATGATTTCATTTAATTTTTTAGCCAATATTTTGGGAAAAAAAATGTAGCTGTTTTTATGACGTAAATGTAATTTAAAATGAAATTGGACATGGAAATTTTTGAATTTGTTGTAGTTTTTGAAATATTTTTGGAATTTTGAAAAAGTTTGTATTTTTGATTTTGTAATAATTTTTGCAATATTTTTAGAATTTCGGCAAAAGTTTTAATTTTTGATTTTGTAAGAATTTTTTAAATATTTTTAGAATTTTGGAAAAGTTCGAATTTTTAAGAATTTTTGGCATATCATCAGAATTTAGAAAAAGTTTAAATATTTGATTTCATTCTAATTTTTAGAATATTTTTGGAATTTTGAAAAAGTTTGATTTTATTTAATTTAACAATATTTTTGGAATTTTGATTACAATTATCCGGCAACGTATTGATGTTTCGTGTTAGTTTTGTAATAAATTTTTAAACAGAGTCTATCTCTGAATACTTGTAATTTAACAAAGAGTTATGTTTGATATTCATCGCTGCCCAAAACTAAAAACCATGTCCTCATAAAAGTTTTGTTGCCGAAAACTATATCAAAATCCTTAACCCAGACCGAAGTCTTGATATCTCAGAGCTTGAGATTTCAGCCCCTCTATATTTTTAAATTTATATTCACGTGCGTATAATACAAGTGCTAAACAAATATGTTATTTTATATTGTATTTATATGTTATTTTATATAGTATTTATTTAGTTTTTATTTTATAAAGTGGATTATAATTTATAATTTATTTATTTTTGTCCTTTGAAATGTGATTTAATATATGAAATTTTATATTTTAGTTTAGTTTAGTTAAATGTTTAATATAAAATATTTTGCAAAAAAATAATTAGTGTTTATTGTTATTGTTGTAACCCATAACTTCCGTCTTTAAGACAAGGAAAGCAGCAGTCTCTTTGTGGTTTGCCTATACTGATCAAGTTTACTGATTAAAAAAATTCTTTGGGCATTTAAACTACCCAAACATAAAGGCTGGATGCAATGTGATCCAAAATTGCAACTAGAGTAGATATGAGTAATGGTGTTACCTATTTTAGCAGATGGCACTTTCCCGACATAATTAATGATAGTGCTGTCCTTGTTAATCTGTGTAAACGTGTCTACGTGCTTCAAAGTTTGAACAAAAATAATTATGTATTACTATTATTTTTTTTCTTTATTTTTCTTATTACTTCTCAAGACGTACGGGTCTACGACATACATTTACGTTAAAACATTAACGGTCGAAGCATTTAAAATTTCAAAAAACTATTTTGGAATAACTGAAAACAAAACCCGGTAAGAACAACTTGATTGAAAGAAACAGAGTTAATTATTCAATAAAAGACAGATTTCGTGCAACAGACTTCAACACATCTGCTGTCTTTTATTGAATAATTAGTTCTGTTTGTTTGAATCAAGTTGTTCTAACCGGGTATTATTTTCAGTTATTCCAAAATAGTTTTTTGAAATTTTAAATAGTTCGCAATTTTGATTTATTTTAATGGTTTGAAATAAAAGCAGATGAAATTAAAGCAAATGCTCTGCATACCGGTTGCGAACTTGACAACCTAAGTTGCGCCAATGGCAATAAATGTTGATGACTTCTGTTTCAATTTCTTCCTCAGGCTGTTGGTTCTCTTCATTTTCTTCATCTTCTTCATCCAAATCAATTGCGGTGTCATTTAAAAACATATTATGAAGTGTAAAAATCGCATAAATTATTTGGGCCGCTTTTTTCGGTGAGTAATGCAGTACTCGATGCCGAAATAAACAACGAAAGCGCGTTTTAACAATGCCAAAACATCTTTCGATGCAATTTCGAGCAGATATTAATTTTTTGTTAAATTTTTTTTCCGAGTCAAGTAGTGGTTGACTATAGGGAACCAAAATCCACGGCTCTAATGGAAACCCCGAATCAGCTGTGCATAGAAATATTTACTTAAATATTAACATCTAAACAATGTTTTGCAATTTACCTATAATAAATTCGCTCTGCGTTTGGACCGAACTATATCTGTTTAAGAAATGGCTTCTTAGCTTAGAAGTTTTCCAAACAGCAGAATCGTGTACAGAGCCAGGAAAAGATGCATTTGCATACAAAATTTTCATGTCTGCATTGCAACACTAAAAATAAAATAATATTTTGTTCGACACATTCAAACTATAAGCCAAAGTTGTTAAGCTTACTACTAACACGTTCAAACTATGAAAACCTTTGCGGCATAAGTATAAGTTACCAGGTGTTTCAACTGAATTTTCCGGGGGAGCAATTAATGCAATGTGAACCCCGTCAACTGCAGCAACTATATTGGATAACCCGTATTTTTGTTGAAATCTATTGTCAAAATATGTATATGTATATTTTGTATGACATGCAATTGGTTAACTGAACCGTATGAGGTTAATTTCACCTGGTTTTGCTTTTAGTTTTTTCCAAAATAGTTGCAGGAAATTTTAAATGCTTCGGCCGTAAATATTTTAAAATCAACTTTGTCACATTGGTAACACATCGAGACACACTAGGTTGAGATAAACCTAAAATATGGTTACTGCCAATGGAAGCTTGATAGCTTCCTTGGCCATAAAAATGACACGTAGCCAAAACCTTTAATAGATACCAATATAAGATTTTTTGAAGTTTTAAAAAGGAATACGTACCTGCGTTTGAAATGGAATAGATTTGAAAGTTGATTTTGATTCTAGTTCTGATATAAGTGTTAAAACACTTGATTTTTCTAGACGAAAATATCTGTGGAAAACACTACTTGGCAAATCCATAGGCTTACTGGTCCTTCGGATTTGTTTTAAATTTTGTCTAAGCCTTTTTCTAAAATAATGTATGAGTGTTTTTATTTGTAAATAGTTTTGTATATCAGTAATCTAATACATAACTAAAGAAATATTTTAGACTAAGAACTTACGCAGCGACACGTTTTTCCTGAATCCAGAGTCTTCTTGTGATATAGAAATCCATTGTGATAGAAATTTATTTAATTAAAGCAAAAATTTCAGTTTAGCGCATTCTTTTATAATAAAATAGTGAGTTTTGTATCTTTTATTAAATGTCAAAATCTTTTACGCCAAAAAGATTTATAAAATAAAATTTTGGAGCTTGAATAGCAATTTCTGTTACATTTTCTTTTATTTTAGACAGATTAAAATCTTCATATAAAAAAAATAAAAGAATAAAAGAATAAAAGATGTGTATTGAATTGGGCCCAACGTTACTTACACGCAACACTACAATAAATATTCATAATTTTCACAAACTGCTATGAAATAATTTGAAAATATGGTTATTTCCTTTAAAAATTAATTTCTTATTAGAAAAAGTGCTAAAATATTTAGAAAAATTACTAATACAAGTACAGGGGTGCGTTTCGAAATTAACTATGGTTAACCGCGGTTAACTTTACTCTACCAAATGTCGTTCCATAATTAACCGCAAAATAAAAAATTTACTGGATGACAGATGTACTATCGTTCCCAAACTATAAAAATTAGTTGTCATAGTAAATTGTGACGTCACTACTTTAACTTTGTTACTCAACTCTAGAGTAGAGTTTGTTGAGGTTCTAATGTCAAAACATATAAATATTTAAAACGACATGTCAACCGATTTATAAAACACAATATAATTTTTTATAATAAAAGAAAATTTTAATTGTTGTGGAAAAAAAAGTTAGAAATTATATTGTTTTGTGAATATATCGTACATTTAATTATTATTTACTAAGTATTTAATAATTTTTGGTGAAATGTGTTATTTTTATTATTTTTATTTGATACTTAAGACTGAAAAATAAATTATAGAAATAAAAAACACTACATTTTTATCGTAATTAGAATATTAGTTTTTATTAATTTTGAATTTTTAGCGGTCTTTTACAATTTAACTTTGACAGTTTTACTATGGTAATTTGAATTTCATATTTGACGTCACTATTTTGACTATGACATTAGTGACATTGTTACCTTATGGTTAACCGTGGTTAATTTCGAAACGCACCCCAGGTGAATATTTGTTGATGACATAAAAAAATGATGAGGTAATTTTTTAATTTTAAGTGATAAAACGATCTGAAAAATGTTAATTTTTTTTATAAAACTAATTAAAAAGCATAAAATTTTAATTTTGTGAACTTAAAACAAGTGATTAGTGCTAAATAATTAAAAAAAACATGATTTAAGTTTGCGTTGCGTCAAAGTAACGTTCGGTCAATTGTGTGTTTTTTGATTTTTTGGCAATTGCATAAATGCAACGTTCGGCCTATTTGACAAATTTATAATATATATCCTTTCTGGACTATTTTTTCAGCAATTTTATATCAATTGAAGATTTAAAACAAATTAAGTTTAGCGGAAACCTCACACTTGAAGAAGTTATTGCTTTTTTGGAGGAAGAAGATATAGGAAATATAAGCGACATTATAATTCAGCCGCCAGATGTAAATAATTTATCAGATGAAGATTCGGGAGAAGAAGATGGTCCAGGAAAAATTGACAACCTCTCAAAAAATCAGCTTCTTGCTAATGCTGAAGTTCGATTTAGTGATTACTCGGGTATTCAATTTGAAGATAATGTATTTATGAGTGAACCTGTGGAAATCGAGGTAATTGATAACGGTCCATCCCTAGAGCCTGTATCAATTGGAAATTTTGAGAAACCATTTCATAGTAATATAAATAGAATATGGGAAGATGGAACCATAATTAATGTGCAAAATGATTTTCCACAACCAATTTTTGAAAAGTTTAGGAATATGCAACCCTATCACATTTTTGAAATGTTTATGACAAATGACATATTTGAAAAATTCGTAGATCAAACAAATCGTTATGCATTATACAAATACAATGAGCAGTTGAACTTGTCGATCAATGAATTAAAATGCGCAATTGGAATTTTGTTTTTAACAGGCTATAATATTTTACCATCTCGAAAATTATATTGGAGCTCTGAAATGGATTTACAGAACTTGTTAGTTGTAAACTCAATGCGTCGAGATCGTTTTCTCTCAATTATTAGAAGTATACATTGGTGTGATGTAAGTTGTCCTGATTCAACCGACAAATTATGGAATTACGTCCGCTTATTAAAAAACTTCAAAGAAATTTCTCCGAAAATTTTATTCCTCAAGAAAATTTATCATATGACGAATCCATGATTAAATATTTTGGACGACTTAGTTGTAAACAATTTATTAAAGGAAAACCTATTCGTTTTGGTTATAAAGCGTGGTGTTTAAATTAAACCTCAGGATACTTAGTAAACTTTGAAATCTACACAGGCAAATCTAACGAAACATACACAATTTATGAGAAAACTTTTGGGAAACCAGCTGCAGTTTTTGTGAAAATGGTTGATCAAATTAAAAATCCTGAATTAAATTACTCATTTTTTTTTCGACAATTTATTTTCAAGCGTGAATCTTGTGTCACATTTGAATAACAAAGGATATCGTGGGACTGGGACCATGAGAAAAAATCGAATCCCAAAAAATTGCAATGTTTTCAACAAATCGGAATATAATAAGTTGGAGCGCGGTAAATATTTAACAAGAAAAAGTTCAGAAAACTCAATAAACATTATGCAGTGGAAGAATAGTTCTCTAGTAACAATTATTCCAAATGCATACGGATATGAACCTGCAATATACGTCAAGCGTTAAAGTTCATCTGAAAAGAAAATATTGAATGTCAAATGCCCAAATGATATTGTTCAATACAATAAAAACATGGGTGGAACCGATCGAATGGATGAAGATGTAAATCATTACCGGATTGGAATTCGAAGCAAAAAATGGCATTGGCCACTTTTGACTTGGATGTTTGACGTAGCAATGAATAACGTGTGGATTCAAATCAAAAATTCTGGTAATTCTATTTCAAATCTTGAGTTTAGAAGATCTGTTGTTGGCGAATATTTGACAACTTATGGAAACGCAAAGAAAAATTTAGGTCGTGTATCAAAGGAATTTGATTACCGTTTTGATGGTGGGAAACACTTGATCCAAACCATAGCTAATAAAAAGAGAAGAAGATGTGCCGGCAGTCAATGCAAATCAATTGTCTGAACATTTTGTCCAAAATGTGATGTAGGTCTTTGTGTTAAATGTTTTTCATCTTATCATACCAAAAAATGAAAGTGAGAAAAAAAAATGATTGTAGGCCGAACGTTGCTTAAAAGCAACACAATTTTCCGAAGTTTTCATTAAGAATTTTCCAAAAAAAAATGTTTTCATTATTTTTTTCTTGTTTTATATATGAAATGTTAATAAATAAATAAAGTTTTATTCAAAAATAAAATGTCGTCCTTAACGGGTTAAAATTTGCAGGAACAAAACTAGAATGGGGTTGCCAATAATCCAGCTAGGGGTATATTTCTTTGTCATATGACGCACGCAACCAATATTGAGGTTACCGTTGACTGAATAGAGTTCATCCGCCGGTACCTCTCCGAAATTACTTGGGAGTTGTGTAAATTCAAACTTCACCTAGTTAGGTTAAAAAAGCAAAAACAAAAGTCTCTGTACATATATTTTTCAATAGTCTCTGAACAAAACTACTTAGATTTTGAACATATTTAGGCGTCAGAAAATAGGCGTAAAAATAAAATAATAATATTGAGAACCCATTCAAATGTGCTGTTATTTGAATACGCCCCTGATTTAAGTAACATTGCAATTTTCTATAAAATGTTACATCCCACAGTTTTTAATGCATTTGCAAATAAGTGAGTTTTTAAGATTTCGTGATTTTTTAAATGTCTGAGGCAAATCGATTTGTTCACAAATCTGATTAGTAAAAAAACCTACTGATTTTAAGCGGACATTCTACCACTCGGACTTTATTTTTTCTGTCGACCCACCTTGTAAAACTCTAATGTTTGTGGTAAAGTGATAACAATCTTACCGTACTTACTGTGCCGCTTCACAGTTTCAAAATTCAGCAGCTATAGTGTGAATGAAAACAAACACACATTTTGTGTTGAATACGAGTATGATAAGTGATAACCATACCATTGGCTTATGTTTAACAAAATTTGTGTATGTCTGTTTTTATGTACCGTAAAATACGTTCCATTTCGCATTATTTACTTTTTAAATAACATATTTTATTATATATTCGAATATTATGGTTAAATAAACAACGTATAAAATCGTTAATTAACCTCAAATATATAATTCAGATAAATAAACAATTTCAACACATGTCTATCTATATAATATAATACGATAATTTTAATTATATCACACATATTAAAAATATATACATTTCGTTTTCTTGTTTGATAATAAAACCAACAAAAGAAACTGTCATACATGATACGAACGTATAAAATCACTTGGGATTTTGATCGCATTTGTATTTTTCAGCTTCTGATTTTTAATAGAAAATTAAATTTATTCAGAAAACCAATAGAAGACACAGCAAACAAGAAAATGAGACAAGTTTGGGAAATGTAAATATTGTCTTTCACCAAATTTCAACTGCTGTCTTCCCTTGTTTCCCTTCTTTCTGTAAACCGATAAATAATTCAAAATAAATAAAAAAAGTTCGTCTATTGTCAGAACTTAATTGCAAAATTAGATACACAGGACACATAAAATAAAATATTTTGGGCAGTTAAGATAAATATCGTGACAAATTAATATCAATCATACACTGTTTAAAAATAAATTAAAAACACTCCAAAAATCTAGTAAATGTTTGCTCGTTTAATTGCAGGAAAAATCAATTGTCAAATATTTCATATTACATTAATTGTAGTAATCGTTGTTTTCAATCCAAAAGCATTAATATAACTGAGATAATCATAGTAAAATAAAACAAATTGTGAAATTATACTTTTTAACTATTAATTTTACTACAGTTGTAGATTAAAAATGCTATTAAAAAAAAAATTACACGAAAAAAGAGTATTTTTTATGCAATAAACGGTAAAAATTGCAAACATTTTTTTTAAAAATCGAGTAGTCAAAATTTTTGCTGTCATTTATCCAAAATTTTCATATTTTTCTATTTTACAGAATTTGACAAACTGATAATATGTTTTACTCGTGTTATCAATCTACAATCTACAGGTAAGAGTGAAGGTTTTTGCTTTATTTAAATGGATAACGGATATGCTTTTATAATTATAGGAATTATCAACAAATGTTTGGAAGAAATTCAACCGATGGGCAAGTATGTATAAATTACATAAAAATAAAATTGTTTCAGTGTAGTAGCAACAAATGCCTGCAAAAAGAGTATTGGAATTTTTTAAAATGTTACAGCAGGATCGTAGTGAGATCAATATATTTCAAAGAAAACTTTGATATTATCTCTAAAAAATTTGGCGTGTTTTTTGAAAAAAATTGAATTTGCTCTAATCAAACAAAACGAAGTCACTTAAGAATTATCTTTTCTTATTTATAGATTGAATTAGAACATCACTTCCCGCAACAAAACCAAATACGATTAGGCCAACACGTTCGCACAGCTCTTCTAGAGCCGAAGTAGAAGTTAATTCAGAGAAAAAAATTTATTTTGTAGAATGCAAAAGATTTTAAGCATCAAGTTGTGCTATTGAACTACTTTTGGCAGCAATGTTTGTGTAAAAAATTAACTAATTAATTAATTAAAAATTATGATTTGACTTTTTAAAATAAATTTGTAGTTATTCTTAAAATTTTAACATTAAGTATGATACTTCAATCAATTATTTTAAAAAGTATTGTTAAAATCATGAATTTAAAAATACTTTGAAATAAAATATATTTTATTATTTGAAGTTCAATATCTTTTGTTTTACTATAGGGAAAGTGAAGGGAAAATCAAATTAATCTTACCAGCTAAACTATAATATTGCTACGTAAGAGTAAAATTTTAACTGCAAAAATTAGTAAAATTACTAGTATAATTGAAATTTACTCGCTATGAGCAAAATTACTAGCAACGAATATATGAAATTTATTTACTTTAGTAAAATTACTCTTCGAGTAGTACATATTTTACCATTGTCATGTAACATTACTCTTTAATAGTAGTATTAACAGTAAACATATTTTTACTACGATTAATGTAGGCAAAATTGATTCCTACGATTATTGTAGTAAATTTTTAAAACAGTGTAGTCTGAGAAAACTATGTAAAATAAAGGAAAATAATTATTAGAAATAATAAGGAAAAACAAAATAAAACATTTAGTTTGGTTTTTCCTATAATTTTCATGCTTACGTGCATCATCATCTACCATTGTTGTTTGTTTATTTATTTATTTAATTATTTATGAATTAAGTTTGAAATAACTGTTCAACCCCCGTCAAATGTATGTAGAAAGTAATAAGTGTTTTGGAATTGTTTGTTTATTTTAATATTTTTTTTTTTTTATTTTAAAACCTTTACTTGACGTTTAAGGTCTACAGTAATTGATTGATTGTATTTGCACATTTAATGTTGGATAAATTATTCATTTTTTATGTTTGCAAAAGGAAAATGTAACTAAAACCTATTTCCATTCAATTATGGTTTTTTGTTTTTCCGTTTGTTAATAATTACAGTTTTTATATAAACGTATATTTATTTTATTTTTACTTTGTAGTTAATATACCTTTTTAGTGGTGAACTGTTTTATTGATTTAAGATTGTAAACATATATAAGGTTTTTTAAAAATTGTTGTGTTATTAGTGTAATTAGTTAAGGGTAAAATCGTTTATTTTGTATTTAAATTGTTTCACATAAACAATTTAATTGCATCTAGTTGGAAACTTTACACACAGTATACAATTTACACAATTAACACTTATAGATAAAATAATTTAATATAACCCAATAAATTCGAAAATAAACCGCAAAATTAAAAAAAAATCAATAATAAACACAGTTAACCGTGAATTAAGTTATAATTAACATAAATTAATTTTAACCAAGTTTTTTTTTATTTTATAAATTGTATGAATTAATATTTTAGGAATAAATTTACTGTCGTATAGAATGACATACGTCATTTTCATACGATAGTAATTTTTTTTTTTTTTCAATTACTTCAGTCTGAAAGACCTAAGTATTACATTCATGAGCTAAAAGTGAAATTTTTCCCCCACTTTTTTGGCATTTCTCGACGTTTTAAGACCTACTGATTCTAAAAAAGCAAAAAAAAAAAATGTATGTCTGTCTGTCGGCCGTCACAACCGACAAAATCTAGAAAACGGCTGAAGGGATTTCAAAAATTTTGAATTCTAAAAATAGGTACTCTCAATGGTAAGAGCCGAAAGGACGATGTGTTCGATAACTGTACCGGAAGTGTGTCAAAAAATCGTCAAGTGTGCACTGAAAGAAAAAACTCGTTCACCACAACCTCAATTTGTGCCAACCGAATATTTCTGTCACATTGACTTCAAAATTCAGTTGTCCTACCTGCTTCTATTAATTATTAAATTGGTATGAAAACTTTGAAAATTAGTTGCTTCAACCGAACTAAAAATGCTTTACAGTTGTTGGAACAGAATATGATTTCATTCAACTTTAGTATAGTATTACTTTACTTAAATTTTAATTTCGATCAACTGTTTGGAGTTTCTATTGTCAAAAATAGGATGAAAAGACAAGAAAGCTACAATAAAACTTAAAAAATGCAATTATTTTGGCTCGTCAAATTTTTTTTCACTTATCTATATACAAAAATTTGTTTTTCTGATTAACTAATTAATTAAAAATATAATCAACATCTCAATGTATTTAAAAAAACATGTGAGAATAACAGGATATTTTTTAGAAATAAAATATATTTTTTTCTTACATCGGGCACCATAAATCACATTTTAAACTATAGATATTTTTTCACCATCACCTCACATAATTACTTAAAACTAAAAGCAATAGTCAGGAAAAATTAATTTTTTCTATTTAGTTTATATAAATTATAAAACTTTGTATTTAATGTATGTTAAATCAGACCACAAGTTTTACCACATTTTTCACTAACAATAAATAAATCAAAACTGATTTATATTGTATTCTCAAATAACAATTCAAACAAAAAATTGACACTTCACTCGAAAAATCAAACAATTTTTTATAATACGATTTACAAAGAATTTCTATAACAGAACGATAAACACACAATACAAAATGGAATGTTTACTTTAACAAAGATAACATCTCAAACTAAACGAGAAAGAATAAACAAAACTCAAAATAAAATAATCATAAAAAAACGATATTAGTTGTGGCAACCGAATAAATCTGTTGAATATACCAATTTCAAGATTAATGCCGTAGATGTGACAACTAAATCAGAAACAAAGAATTTTTGGCAATCTACAAACGAATTATTCATTTAGTGTAACCAAATTTGAGTTATGAACACTAAATGCAGTTATAGAGGACGAATCGCAATCACTTTAAACGAATCTTGATTGCTAGTCTGTTACTATAACCTTTTTATTGATCCTCACAACCACATTGCTAATAAACTTTTCTTTCAGTGTGTCAAAACAAGGAAATGTGCATATTTGTTGCTTAAAAAAAGTTCATTTTAAGTGATAATGAGTAGGAACAAAGAATGTGAAGAAATGGATGGTCGGGATTGGTATGTGAGTCAGATCTAAACATCAACCCAAAATAAAAGATTTTGAGAATAATAAAATTGTTCGGCTATATTTGAACATTTTTCCAATTTTCGGCGTTCCATTGGTTATCTACACAAAAGCTGCTTTGAGCAGCTATTTCGTTCCAAAGGAACGCATGTATTATTATTCAGAATTATGGCATTATAAGTTTGTCAAAAAAATGTTGTCAAGTGTGTCAAAAGAAAGATTTTTATTTACTTTTTTACCCAATTTTTTGGGTAACCCAAAACAGGTTTTTTGGTTTACCCAAAAAAGTTTGGTTTGGTTTTTTGGTTTACCCAAAAAAGTAAAACTATTAATTTGTATTACATGAAAATTTATTATTATTATAGAGGATTATGGCATTATAAGTTTGTCAAAAAAATAATGCCAAGTGTGTCAAAAAATGATTCCATTTATTTTTTTAGCCAATTTTTGGAAAAAAAATGTAGCTGTTTTTATGACGTATATGTAAAATTGTAAAAAATTTGACATGGAAATTTTTTAATTTGATATAGTTTTTAAAATATTTTTGGAATTTTGAAAAAAGTTGGTATTTTTGATTTTGTAAAAATTTTTGCAAGATTTTTAGAATTTTGGGAAAAGTTTTAATTTTTGATTTTGTAAGAATTTTTGGAATATTATTAGAATTTTGAAAAATTTTAAATTTTTGATTTTATTATAATTTTTGGAATTTTGAAAAAAGTTTAATTTTTGATTTTGTAATAATTTTTGGAATATTTGTAGAATTTTGAAAAAAGTTTGATTTTACTTAATTTTTACAATATTTTTGAAATTGGTTTTTGGGTAGCTTAGAGTAGCTTGCTGAGTGTATCATATTTTCACTACTGCTGATTGTATCATATTTTCAGTTTCATCAAGATCCCACGTTCATTTGTCACCCACCTAAATAATAGTAAATAAATTAAGAGGTATACTTTATTAAAGACACACACAATTTATCAAAGACACACAATTTATCAAAAACACATTTACCACATATACCATAAGAAAAAATTGGAGAAATAGAGAAAATAAATAACCTTAAAATTGTTATATGTATTTTGGCGGTTTTTTCACTATTTTCCTCCATAAATTTAGAAAATATATTTACAAAAAACATAAGAACATTTTTCTTCTTAACGTCGGTCGTCTATATTGGACAAAAAAAGAGGAAATATAATCGCAAAAAACCGTGAAAATACTTTGTTTCTCTTTCTTTTCAATTTAATCTGTATTGGAGAAAAAGAGAACAAAATAATACAAAAGTATTCTAATGTATTGTGGGATGTACGAGAATCCGACTAAAAAGATCAACGAAGAAATACGAGGAGAGAGTTTCATCATCATTCGTTATACACCAATGTACGCGATAAGATGTAATAAATATATGTTATGAATATTTTCAAAAATTAAAATAAATATTGTCTGTAGAAAACTTGAGATTTAGTGTTTATTATTTCCATTGACGTCTTCTACATCACCCGATCTTACAATTTGGGGGTTCAACTAGGGATATTGTGCTTAGTAAATGGTTGGGAAGTAGTGAAGTTGATGGAAATTTTACCAAACAACAAACAAGTGAAAAAGAACAAGAGCCAATATGGCGAACATGTGGACAGTGAAAAACTTAAAAAGTTTATCAAAAAATATTATCAAATAAAATATTGACTCAAAGCCAGAAAGCAGTGCAAAAAGGCAATAAAGTTAAGTGAGATTATAAATATACAATAATTTAAGTTTCTGTAAAACATTTCCAATAGAATATTATATAATCTAAAGTAAATAACAGTTTAACTCACACACATATTTAAAAGTTAAAATATATATTACGTCATTAAAAAAGTGATAATGCAGTTTGACAAGAACATCGAGAAAAAAAAAGAAAGAAAAAACGTAATTTTTGTCTTGTTGAAAAATGCAATGCGAAGTTAAGAAATTAAACTAAATTAATGTTTAATCAGTTTATAGAAGTTGACAAAGTACTCAGTCTACAAGTAAGCATAAAGTTAGGAATAGAATTCTAAAACCAGTTAAAAGTTTGAGAAAACCAAGTAGCTGGTAAGTAAAATTCTGTTTCATTAAGTAAAAATATAAGTTCCAGTGAAGTCAAAGAAATGTCAAAGTATTAAACATTCATTTGAGTCTAGGTCAACAAAAAAGTCAAAGTTATATCAAAGTAAAGAAAGAATAAGTCAAAGTTAAGTTTTTATAACCAAAGTCTACGTAAAACAAGTTTGAAGATGATTCAATTAGAAGATATTAAGAAATATACTGTAGCAGATTTGAGAAATGAACTTAATACCCGAAGTTTGTCATGTAAGGGGAATAAAACTGTTTTAATCGAAAGACTAAAGAGTTAATAAAAGTTGGAGTTCCGGGAACATCGGGCTTAAAGTCAAAGAAAAATAAAAGAAAGTCAAATAAAGTAAATGATAATTCTACGCATGATGAAAGTTCTTCGAGTAATGTAAATGAGGAAAGCAGTCAAAGTGAATCTGAAGTATCAGAAGTAGTTGAGGTTGAAAAGAGTTTAAGTTCGCGAATTCAGAAAAAAGTTTCGGGGGAAATGTTTTCTTTTAAAGATATTGAATGGCTCAATGAGTTTAGTGGTGATGAAAATAATTATTCGGTAGAGCAGTGGATTAATGAAATTGAAGATATGAGTAAATTACTAAAGTGGTCTGATTTACAAATAATTATTTATGCAAAGCGATTATTAAGTGGAACAACGAGAGTTTGTGTCAGAGCGGCCGAAAGTGTCCAAAGTTGGGAACAATTGAAATCATTATTACGTGATGAATTTCCTTCAAAACTTAATAGCGGTCAAGTTCACAGAATGTTGGAGAAACGGAAGAAAAATAAAGATGAAAGTTTTCAAAAATATATTCTGATTATGAGAGAAATTGCAAGTAAAGCTAAAATTGAAGAAGAAGTTGTAGTAGAATATATAGTGAACGGCATTGTTGATAATCCAACAAATAAAATTTGTTTATTTGGTTCAAAAACTTTTAAACAATTAAAAGAAAATTTACAAGTTTATGAAAAGTTAAAATTGGAAGCTAGATCCAATTACACAAGTCGAAGTCAGCAGGGCCAAAACCCGTCAAGTTCTGCTAGTATGAATCAAAAACAATCCAGTTTCAACAATTCAATAAATTAAGGTGCAATACGATGCGGAAATTGTGAACGTTCAAATCACCGTACAAATAGTTGTCCGTTTGAAAAACCAAAATGTTTCAAATGCAATGCTTTTGGACATATTGCTCCGAATTGTCCCGAATCAAGCAAAAAAGAAAAGTCTGAAACTAAACTCGTTTGTATAAATAATCCTAAGTCAGAATTTAAGAAGATTTTAATCGACAATGTTAAATTTGAAGCGTATGTTGATACCGGAAGTCAATCGAATATTTCATCAATAAGTCGGTACATAAAGTTGGGGTCACCGAAGCTAAGAGATAGTAATATCGAATGTATAGGATTAGGCGATCAGAATGTTCCTGTTTATGGTGTTTTTTCTACAAAAATTCAATTTGATGATAACGAATATGAAGAGGATGTGCACGTGGTTGCTGATAAAGATATCCCAGTTGATTTCATTGTTGGAAAAGAGCTTTTAGATAAAGGGATTTTAATAAGGGATAACAAAAGTATTCAATTAATTAAAAATATGAATCAATTACCCGAAAGTAATAGAATAATCGAAGAGAAACCTGAAGTCAAAGAAGAAGTGCAGAGACTTTTTAATATTGAAGTTGAAGAGGAAAGTATGAACGAAAAAGTGAAGAATTTGATAGAAAGTTACCAGCCAATGATACCAAAGGAAACACAGATTAAAACAAAAATAATTTTGAAAAACGAAACACCGATTGCGTCACAGCCAGCTCGATTCTCAATTGATGAGAAAAAACAAATTAATGAAATAATTGAAGAATGGCTAGAGCAAGGAATTATTCGACCTAGTTCATCAGATTTTTCAAGTCGTATTGTTCTTGTGAAGAAGAAGAATGGAAAATCCAGGTTATGTATAGATTACAGAAAGTTGAACAAGGTTATTGTTCGCGACCGATACCCGTTGCCATTGATTAGTGATTTGATAGACCAGTTGCAAGGAAAGAAAGTATTTACGACATTGGACTTAAAAAACGCATTTTTTCATGTTCCATTAGAAGAAGAATCCAAGAAGTATACGGCGTTTGTAACATCCAACGCTCAATTTGAATTTGAAAAGACTCCTTTCGGAATGTGCAACTCGCCTTCAAATTTCCAGCGATACATCAATTATATTTTTTGTGAAGAAATAAGAAAAGGAACAGTGCTGTTATATATGGATGATCTAATTATAATTGCCGAAAGCATAGAAGAGGCGATTTCGTTATTAGAACAAATACTTAAAAAATCAGCATTACACGGATTGCAGTTTAACTGGGAGAAATGTCAATTTTTGAAAAAACAAATTCAATATTTAGGTTACATAATTGAACATAATCAAGTACCACCAAGTCAAGAAAAAACGCAAGCTGTCAGTAAATTTTCAAAGCCACAGAATTTGAAAGATGTTGAAGAATTTGACAGAGTTTGAAAGAGTTTGAAAGAATTTGAACGATTCTTGGACCTTACTGGATATTTTCGACACTTTATTGAAAGTTATTCATTGATTGCTAAACCATTAACAGATTTGTTAAGGAAGGATGTGAAATTTAAGTTTGAAGTAAATCAGGAGGTAGCAATGAATGAATTAAAGAAAAGATTAACATCAGGACCAGTTTTAAAAATGTTTGTACCAGAAGCAGAAACGGAACTACACACCGACGCAAGTGCGCATGGATTTGGTGCTGTACTCCTACAAAAAGATTATGAAGACATGAAGCTACACACAGTGCATTATTACAGCAGAAAAACAAGTCCACCCGAGTCAAAATATTCTAGTTATGAATTAGAAATTCTGTCAGTGATATATGCTCTTAAAAAATTTCGCATTTATTTACTGGGGAAAAAAGATTTCAAAATTGTTACGGACTGTAACGCATTTAAAATGACCGTCAAAATGAAGGATCTGTTACCTAGAGTAGCTAGATGGATTTTACAGTTGGAAGATTTTAGTTATATAATTGAACACAGAAGTGGAGACCGGATGAAACATGTAGATGCATTGTCACGCCACGTCATGATCATTGAAAATGGAATTGTAGCAAGTTTAAGTAAAGCACAGGAAGAAGACGATTATTTAAAACCTATCGCGACGTTATTAAATACAGGACCATATAAAGATTTTCTATTAGAAAATAAGTTGATCTACAAAGTTTCCAACGGAGAAAAATTGTTAATTGTACCACGAAGAATGCAGAATGAAATTATAAAGAATGCACATGAAATTGGGCATTTTAGTGTTAAAAAGACAATGGAGTTACTAAAGAAAAATTACTGGATGGAAAAGATGCAAGAAAGGGTTCAGCAATATATCAATAATTGTGTGGAATGTATTTTAGTAGAAAAGAAGAAAGGTAAGAAGGAGGGATATTTGAATCTAATAAATAAAGGTGAACAACCACTTCAAGTATTTTATATCGATCATTTGGGACCTATGCCGTGAATAGGTGAAAATGAATAGAAAATGAATAGATCAAACATTATTCTATTACCACCGGAGTACCTAGAGGGAATGGTCAAATTGAAAGAAACCACCAAATAGTTATTTCAGTAGTAGCCAAGCTTAGCATTGAAGATCCAAAAAGATGGTACAGATATGTTGATCGTGTTCAAACGGTTATAAATAGTACTTATCAGAGAAGCATTGGTACCAGTCCATTTGAACTACTAATTGGGACTAAATTTAAGCAAAAAAAGGACATCGAAGTTTTAAAATTAATAGAAGAAGAAATCATACAGAGTTATCAAGATGAAAGAAATGAACTGAGGGAATCGGCCAAAGAAAATTTACTCAAAATGCAGCAAGAAAATAAAAGATACTACGATAAAAAGCGGAAACCAGCTACAAAATATAAAGTTGATGATTTAGTTGCAATTAAAAGAACACAACAAGGTCCAGGGTTGAAATTCAAATCTTCATGGATAAGAAGGAAAGGAAAGGATAGGATAAAGGATAGGTATGATGGGATAGGTATGGATAAAGGAAAGGATAGGTATGATGTACAAAAAGTGGGATCCAGCGAAGGTCCTAAATCAACAAGTACAAGTGTAGATAACATGAAGATGTGGAAAGATTATAATGAGGACTATCTTTCGTCTTCGGAGGCTGAAGATAATCAGGACGGCCGATTGTGGGATGTACGAGAATCCGACTAAAAAGATCAACGAAGAAATACGAGGAGAGAGTTTCATCATCATTCGTTATACACCAATGTACGCGATAAGATGTAATAAATATATGTTATGAATATTTTCAAAAATTAAAATAAATATTGTCTGTAGAAAACTTGAGATTTAGTGTTTATTATTTCCATCGACGTCTACTACATCACCCGATCTTACAGTATGTGTGCATTAGATAATTACTTCGGTCTGAAAGACCTAAGAATTACATTCTCGAGCCAAAAGTGAAATTCTTACCCCCACTTTATTGGCATTTCTCGACATTTAGGACCTACTGATTCATAAAAAGCAAAAAAAAAAAAAAAAATAAGCTTGTCAAAACAATGTTGTCAAGTGTGTCAAAAGAAAGATTTTTATTTATTTTTTTTTACCCAATTTTTTGGAAACAAATAAAATTAATCATTTGTTTTATTTATTATTATTATTGAGAATTATGGCATTATAAGTTTGTCAAAAAAATAATGTCAAGTGTGTCAAAAGAAAGATTTCATTTATTTTGTAGCCAATTTGTTGGAAAAAAAATGTAGCTGTTTTTATGACGTAAATGTAATTGAAAATGAAATTGGACATGGAAATTTTTGAATTTGTTTTAGTTTTTGAAATATTTTTGAAATTCTGAAAAAAGTTTGTATATTTGATTTTGTAATAATTTTTGCAATATTTTTAGAATTTTGGAAAAAGTTTTAATTTTTGATTTTGTAAGAATTTTTGGAATATTTTTAGAATTTTGAAAAATTTAAAATTTTTGATTTTATTATAATTTTTGGAATTTTGAAAAAAGTTTGATTCTTAAGAATTTTTGGAATATTACTTAAATTTAGAAAAAGTTTAAATATTTGATTTTATTCTACTTTTTGGAATTTTGAAAAATGTTTCAAATTTTGATTTTGTTATAATTTTTGCAATATTTTTAGAATTTTAAAAAAATAGAATTTTTTAATTTTATATATATTTTTAGAATTTTGGAAAAAGTTTCAATTTTCAATTTTGTAAGAATTTTTGGAATATTTTTAGAATTTTGAAAAGTTTTTGGATTATTTTTGGAATTTTGAAAAAAGTTTAATTTATTTAATTTTACAATATTTTTGGAATTTTGAAAGAAATATGAATTTGTGATTTTGTAATATGTTTTTCGCAACGCTAAACGGAGAGGTTTTTGAGCAGTTTGCTGAGTGTGTCATCTTTTCACTTAATTATGTTAATTTACGATCTGCTATAATTTTTCGGCAACGTATTGATGTTTCGTGTTAGTTTTGTAATAAATTTTTAAACAGAGATAAAAAATACTTGTACTTTAACAAAGAGTTATGTTTGATATACATCGCTGCCCAAAACTAAAAACCATGTCCTCATAAAAGTTTTTTGCCGAAAACTATATCAAAATCCTTAACCCAGACCGATGTCTTGATATCTCAGAGCTGTGAGATTTCAGCTCCTCCACATTTTTATGATTTAAAATTACAAAAGTTTTAGATAATTACATAATTTTAGTTCAAACATGATCATCAATTTTACATTGTATCTAATAATTGCCTTGCTCGATTAGAATGCTCGATGTTTTATTAGCGAGAATTTTTTTGTCCACGACCACTAAAGAATATATACTTTCCATGTGTATGTCTTCCATTGTAATTTTATACATTCTCTAGCTTGTGTATAGAATGTGACGCAATCGGTTTATTCTACTACAGTTCTATAGTTTATTTGTTGGTATAGTATTATCAAAAGGTTCAAATGAGAACAATACATATATAAAATATAAAATAATAAATTTAAGTTTCGTTTTTCTATGCTATCTATGATTTACATATTTCAATATGGTGATGAAAACATTAGCAGGCAAACTGGAAATTAATCGAAATATTTTGCAGTCGTGGATAAAATAGTATCTTGTATTCGCATAGGATGATGGCAATTCTTCACTCGGATGATTCCCTGCACTAACTACGCTCGTTCCGGGAAACTTCATCCTCGTAAAGAATTGTCATCATTCTCAACTCGTACAAGAATCTACTATTCTTGGTTTCTTTTCAAATATAGATAGATCACTCTAACGCCCAATAGTTATTCTGAATTTCCATCACATAATCTCAAATTACCGAACCATTTGAATAAGAATCTATCAAAACGACATCTTCTCGCGTCATTTCTATTAATATCACAAAAAATCAATACACATACCAACACAAAAATCAAAGGCTACAATTTCACATTTAATAAATTCTAAACAACCGACAACTCATTTACATTGAATACTTTTATGGAACTTTTATACTCTCTCATGATATACGCCTCTCTCGAGGCAGGAACAAACAAAAAAAAATTAATTCATTTACGGAGTTTCTTTGAATGTTTTTGCCTTTGATTTTTTGATCTTTATATAGAACTAGCAGGACCCGGGGTGCTTTGCTACGCTTATAAATAAAGTTTATGCACAGATATTTTGTTGACGTAGTAGCAATGATTTCAAAAAGTGGTAATGAGAAATGATAGCGTAATTTTTAGTTTTTGCTATTAAAAATGTGAATGAAAAATAATCAGTACTTTAGCTCATCAGTTCGGATATATAAAAAACTGGCGATCAAATAAGTTTTCGAGTAAGCTATAAAAAAATTTAAATGACTTGTTGAATTAGTAGAGGTGTGTCATCACTCATCTCCATATAGAACATTATAAAGAACAAAAATAGATTCACAAATGTTCACAGTTCTCTTGCATTGTATTTGTACCCGACACGAAACACACAAAAACTGTTCTAAAGAAGTTTTTCCGAGAGAAAATGAAAAATGCTGTAAAATTGCGAAATTCAAGTGGATTACAATAATTACTTTGATCTTAATCACTCACAAAATCTCTCAAAATTTTATTTTTTACACCAAATAGCGTAAATGTTTTGTTTATTTAACATCGGTCGCATATTGTCGCTATCTCATAAGAAAGAAAACTCGTAAAGATACCATTCAATTTACATTGTGTCATTTTTATTGCAACTAATTTATTTTAATATGGAACGAATTTCAAAATGTCGTTTTAATTCTATTTATTTATTCGAGTATTTCTGGCTACACCATAAATCAGAAGGTACGAATAAATCAGAAGGTTTTCCTAACGCGCCAGCCACATACAGTTGTCCATGTGAGAAGAACAGATTCTCCAAATCTAGTCCACATACTTGCAGTAACTGTCCGTATGCTTTGTTGATGGTAATTGCAAAAGCGAGTTGCACTGGCAACTAAAAGTTTAAATCTGTTGGGTTGGGATCATTGAAATATGTGGCCTGTCTGTCGTGGCAACACTACATCTTCCTCTTTGAATTTTCCACTCAAAATTGTAGCTTCGATGACATTGTTCATCATCTTTTTCACCAAAGCTCAAAAAAGTTTGTGCAATTTCAAAATATGTGACATATTTGGAATTACAATATGTGATACAACACCACATAAAAACCTTTTAAGACCTAGGTTCTACAACATAATGCTTTTTAAGACGTTGATGGACGCAAATTTTTTTTTTATAATCTTCTTAAAGAATAGAAAACCTAATAATAAATCCTTTCACATAATAATGTACGACATAGAGCAATATTTTATGATAGGATGGAGGAAATAAAAACAATATACTTTTTTTTCAAATTAGCAGGAACAAAGCTAAAATTAGGTTCCTAATTATTATAGCTCATTCTTTTACAAAATAAAAAAATTACGTCCATCAACACCTTAGAAAGCATGTTGTTATGGGACCTTTTTCTTAAAAGGTTCTTATGTGTTGTTGTGAGTTGTGACACACATTGTAATTCCTACTACCAAACACATTTTATTAAAAAAAAATAGAGCGTTTTCGTCAAAGAATATTCCATAACTAAGACTAAGGTGCTATCGTTGATTGAAAAAAGTACATCCGCCAGCTCCCCTAAAATATCACTTATCCCCTTAATATAAGTGATGTCTTACTGCCATTGTCAGTAGTATACGATATCTCACGTTAACTGATTTGCCAATAGCAGGTACTAAAGTAGGCTGCTTTGTCACATCCATAGATCCAAAATTTTAAATTTTACTTATGTTCCAGCGGGCAGGCATATAGTATAAATTCATTAGTATTAATGCATTAATGGTATTGAAAACGTGTTGCCGGCTAAGGGCCACATTTTTAATTAGTTTGTTTATCATAATTGCAATCCATGTTTGATTATACATAAGCTATGCTTCTTTGTATAGTATTTGTGCGAATTCCATTTCGTAATTTTGAGCTTTTAATCGATGTTATCAACTATTTTTCTTAGTTGAAGAAACATGTATTACATACCATTGCAAACCGATAACATATTTGGTGTAGATGATAAAATTTGTAACATCATTATGTGTTTAATTCAAATACATATAGTTTTGATACACAAATGTAATTGTTTCAGATTATACTTTCATTTTTCAATTTCATTAAATTATGTTCAACAAAAAAAAATTGATCAAAGGAATCTAACCGTATAAAACGATATTTAAATAAAAATCAAATTAAATTATTATCAACATTTGGGCAGATCCCCTTAAGATAATTATAATGGCCCTGGGGTTCCATTTAAAAAAAAATTGCCTGTTACCTATGCGCAAGTGTACACAACAACTTCCTAAAGTTTCATGACGATTAGATGAATGGAGTATTAATGCATAAACGACAAATTCACATTCTTTCAATTTTATAAATATAGAAGATAACCCAAAAAGGATAATTGGTTGTTATTTTGGAGTTGTGTTTTAGATGGTTTAAAATCGTAGTTTAAAGTAGGAATCGAAATAGGGCCGATCGTTACAATTACTTACATGCAGTCTAATATACAACAACCATGCAGTCGTGGTTTAATTACTGATCAAAACTAATCGTGCTAGGATTTATGGTCTATTGTTGCCGAACAACTTGAAAAAGTCACAGGATTAATTCGATATGAGACTTGGAATTATAGATATGGTTATGATGTAGAAATAACTTAAGTCACAATGGCTTGAAATACAATCAAGCGATTTCTCTTTTATTGTCCTCTGGTCTGCGCATAAACTATTCATAAATTAAAACTGAAACATAACAATAAAACGTTGACCACTTAAAATCTATAATAGATACAACATAAACTAGAACTATATCATAAACAAACAAATTTCCAACGACAATAAAAATATCCAGACACGTAAGCAATTTTCTACTCTGCCAACCAAGTTGAAAGTTGTGGAGAAATTTTAAAGCCTAGACATTAGTAAAACCTTGTGGGATCCCAACGAGAAAATGATCTACTCGTAACTGGGAATCGCTCCTAATGCTCATTGACGAAGGCCAACAAAGTGAAATCCCTTAAAGAAAGCTTGTAACAATCGACATGATGTTCATAAGATTTAATGCAAATTAGGCTGGCTTAGCAAAATTTTATACCACAGTAGAAAGAAACAAATAATAGCAACCCTTATGGTTAAACGTTCAGTGGCTACACTAAAATATTAAAATAAAAGATAAAATTTAGTACAAGAAACTATTATCTTGGCTCTTGAAAATATGCAAAAAAAACTAAATAAGTAAATAAAATTAAATAAAGTGAAGTTTTAATAAAATATTTTTGCATTAAAATTATATCAAGTCTATTTTAATATGTCTGTTTGAAAATAATTATGTCAATAGTGACAGTGGTGGGATGCCAACACAGTGGTCTCTAAAATAAATAAGAAAAAAGTCGTATTGACAGACAACGAATCCAAAAAATATTAAAGCATTGGTGTTAAGTGCTACACGCTTCATATTACTTAAGGCTCTTTAGCACATCTGGGGTAAAAAGCGCAAAATTTTGTTGATAATTAAAACGGCAATGTTGAAACAGTGTATACTGTGGAGATTTTACAAACATTCAGAAATGAACTTTGACAAGTATACACAAAAATTAAATTAAATCTAGCGTCGATCAAAAAGTATGACATTTCATTGTTAGCTTATTAAATGTTGTAGTAGCTTGATGTAATTCTGAATCACAATTTTGAATTATACGTACATCACCATGGAATTCACCTACTTTAACACCTCTAAAAACGTCTCTAGACATAACAATTACATGGCGACTGGTCATTGATTTCCTCAAGGTTATTGAAGTAAAAATAATCATATGAATAGGAAACGGGAATTCAGACCATATCTTCAGGGTAACAAATACATTATAAAACTTGATTAAATGCCGTCACTACATTGACAAATTTTTTTCTAACAAGCAACATTGGTGAGAGCATGCCTAACGATCGGATAGAAAAGTTGGAAAAGATTGTTTATCTAGGAATCTTTTAATGAAGTTAAACCCCGTAAAGCTTCAATTTGCAACCTACAAACGAGAAAGAAATCTGAAGGAAACAAAATACGATTTTTAGGTAGATTTCATATTAAAATCTACCTATTGCAATGGGCTTCATCTCGGAATTTCGGAAAAATTTTTGTGCCAAACGGCTATATATCATAAGCGGAGATGAAAAAACAAAAAAAAAAAAATTTATATATATATATATATATATATATATATATATATATATATATATATATATATATATATATATATATATATATATATATATATATATATATATATATATATATATATATATATATATATATATATATATATATATATATATATATATATATATATATATATATATATATATATATATATATATATATATATATATATATATATATATATATATATATATATATATATATATATATATATATATATATATATATATATATATATATATATATATATATATATATATATATATATATATATATATATATATATATATATATATATATATATATATATATATATATATATATATATATATATATATATATATATATATATATATATATATATATATATATATATATATATATATATATATATATATATATATATATATATATATATATATATATATATATATATATATATTAGACTGGTCGTTAAAAACTAAATTTTCCGAGACGCCCCCTAGAAAAATTCTTTGTGGTCAAAAAACCACAACGGCATTATTTTTTTTTTCTTAAATCAAAAGAACACGTGCCGCAAAATCGTCGAAGTTGAATTTTTGAAAAATTCGTAGATTTTTTCAAATATCTCATAAAATATGCAGATGTCAAAAAAATCACATAACCATTTTTGTAGGAAATTTAATTCTCTACAAAAAAGGTTCACGTAATTTTTTCCCGAAAACGTATAGTTCTCAAGATATTTTGAAAATGAACTTGTAAGTTTTCGTAATTTTTAAAAAACATAAAAAATAAAGATGACGGAAAAGTCCTAATTTTTTTCTTATGCTATAGAATGTAATGTATAAAAAATAATCGCGACAAAAAAAATTAAAATTAGTACTTTTTCGTCGAAATTTTCATCATTTGGTTTTACGAGTTTTGAAGAATTTCAAGTTTTATTTCAAAATATCATCAGAAATATAGGTTTTAGGAAAAAAATGACTTGGACCTTTTTTGTAGAGAATTAAATTTCCTGCAAAAATAATTATGTGATTTTTTTTGACATCTGCATATTTTATGAGATATTAACAATTTTATCAAAAACTAAACTTCGATGATTTTGCGGCACGTGTTCTTTTGACTTAAAAAAAAAAAAATTAGTGCCGTTGTGGTTTTTTGACCACAAAGAATTTTTCTAGGGGGCGTCTCGGAAAATTTAGTTTTTAACGACCAGTCTAATATATATATATATATATATATATATATATATATATATATATATATATATATATATA
>CAVNZG010001692.1:0-14000 GCA_963693315.1 Diogma glabrata
TTACTAATACATAATCAATTAATGTTTTTGATGTTTGTGTTATTCTAGTTGGTTGGTTTACTAATTGCATCAAACCTTCGTTATTTAGAATCTTTTTTATAGGGTTCGAATCACTTGATAAATAATTAATATTAAAATCACCTACTATAATACAGTTAAGTGCATTTTCTATCTGACTCTGACACCAGCTTTGAAAAACAGTGTAAAAATTATTAGCAGCAGTATCTCTATTTGGAGATCTATATAGTACTGAAAGTGACCAGTTTATTCTATCCACCTGCACCTGAATGGTTAAAATCCAATGAGAATTATCTTTGAATTTATTCATTACTTTAAAATTTAAATTTTCTTTGATATAAATTGCAACCCCACCTGTGTGTCTAGAATGAGACAAACAATTCACTAAGGTATAATTATCAATTATCATTTCACAGTCCAAAATATTGTTCGTTATATGTGTTTCACTTAAAAATATAATGGCATATTTATTTTGATTTATTAATAATTTTATTTCATTTATATTATGTAGAAGACCACAAATATTTAAATAAATACACTTTAATTGTAATAATTCATCACTTATTAACTGCTAGAACAACTTTCTTTTATCTAGTTCCAATTTTCTACTATAAACAGAACAATTAACTATATCTAACGCACTATGGTTTACATCTAGGTCAATTTTAGTTTCATTACTAACCTTAATGCAGTTAAAACACTTTTTGACACTTTCTTTGCATACATGAGTTGCATCTTTTTCCATAGAGCAATCAGCACATATTTTTTTACTTTCCTTACAATTATCACTTTTATGGCCATAACCTAAACATCTGAAACATCTTTTTATGTAGATTCCGTCATACACATCACATTTGTCCCATTTAAGATTTACTTTTCCAGCATTTAAAAGCTTATTGAAACACTCTACATCAACCTCAATTACAGCAACATATGGTTTATATAATTTTTTAGTTTTATACATTACTTTTAAATCTATATCACACTCTTTTAAAAAATCGTTTTGTAGTTTCAAACTATTTATCAGCTCATCCTTATCTAATTGATCCGATATATTTACAATTTTCGCTCTAATTTTTCTAACACTAGTTAATTTAACAGTATACTTTTCATTTAACTTTCCTTCGACAATTTCTTTTAACTTATCCGCTGATTCATTACTTTCACATGCAACAATAACAGAACCAGTTTTAGTTTTCGAGATACCTGCTATTTTCAGTTCATTTTCACTTGGATTAATATTGTTTTTAATATCCTTCTCGGTGTCCGTACAAGACTGTTTTTTGATCGGTTTAACTTCCACCCCTTGGATAATTTTAGCAACATCCGCATAGCTTGGTCTTTGTTGTTTCGATACATCACCAGAAACTTTTTTTATCTCTTTTACAATCTTGTCATCATTAACCTCCATTTTCTTTAAATTTTCTACCAATAAATCCATCACCATTTTTTGTTCACTAAAATTTTGTTTGAGCTCATTTAGTGAATCCTTCATTGCACCAACATTTAGTTTAATATCTTTCATATCCATACCTTTATCCTGGCATCTCTCACACATTACCACAATTAGAATGTTTGAATTTATGATGTTTTCATCATATTGCGATAAGCCCACACATTTGTTATGAAATGCACCGCCACAACCGCCTTTAGAAACTATAAAAGCGAGATCACCTCTAAACTGTTTGCTGCATTTTATACAGCTTTCAGTCATTTTTATTTGCTTAATGACTAATCACACTTGAATGTTATTTGCATTATATTTCAGACTTAAAGAATGAAAAGAAAATAAACTTTATTAACTTACTGTTAACTAAATTTATTAAATATTTTTTTTTAATTTAATTCACATAAACCGTTATAAAATCAAAAAATTTAATATATGATTTTTTTTTATAAATTACAATTTTACGTCCTCACAGTTTGAGAGCTAATTGCATGTTAAACTGCGTTATATTTTATAATAGAATTATTATGTATTTGTATAAAAAAGTCCGGTTTCCTATCTACTGCAGTTGTAATATTTGTTTTCTTTTCTTTTCTTTTTTAGAATGGAATTGATAATAAGTTTTTTCAAAAATCTCAACAAATACAACCGTCAGCACCACCCCCCACACCTATAACTAGATCATTAAATTTAGCAGCCCCATTAATAAAAAAAGAAAAGAGGCGCCATATCTATGATAATATGTAATAGATTTGACTGTAATGTGTATCATTAGTTTATTTTTCATTTTTTAACAGTTTATATATTAGTGTTATTATCAAACAATTCTTATTATAATTTTTTTTAAATTGTTTTATAATATTCATGATTTGATTGCTATAGAGATATTCTTTGAGTTACCTCAATAGTTTCTCTTATGTGTAGTTTGTAAATGCTGAATTTATCGAAGAAGTCATTTAAGGTTAATAACTGATAATTTTTTAGTATTGTAAGTTTTATTCTTCAACCTATTTTGGCTTTGGGTGGAATTCTAATTGAATAAAGATGACGATAGCCGCTATTGACACTTATTTTTGATGGTTCTATTCATAATTAACAAATAGAAGATAAATCCAATATCGTTGCTCCAATACTGTTGTTATTTGAAGCATTTAAAAAAACTAGTTTGGCTTTCCTGAGAAATCGGTTTTCAAAACCAGATATTCATGGGTCGAACGAAGGTAATGGTCCCATTTGGTGGGCCCAGCGTAGGTGTGGTACGTTATGAGTTGTTGAAATCTGGATAAACAATCAAGGCGGAACGTGACACGTCAACTGAAGCTAGCCGTGGGTGCCTTAATGGTACAATCGCCACGATAAGCCACATGATAACGCTGAGCCATATGTTGCTATTGTTGTCAAAAACTACCTGGAAAGTGGTGGGGGGGGGGGGGGGGGAGCGATGGAAAGTTCTACCCCACCCGACGTATTTACCAGACATTGTTCCACCCGATTATCATTTGTTTTTGTCCCTTTCTGACCAGCACTTCCGCTCTTTTGAAGATAGTAAAAATTGAGTCGACGACTGAATCGTGTAGTTGTTATGCAGAATAATTTTTATATCTAATTAATAATTTTTAATGATACCGAGTTTTCGATTTCATTTCAAAGTACATATGTCATTTGAAATTATTGTGCCAAATTTACAAATGCTTTTGTATTTACGTATTCACCTATCGCTAAAATACTAATTGAAATATCGCTGCGAAACTTGGTTTTTAAATTCACGTTCATCAGTTCTGTTTTCCAGCTGGGACATCGGTGATAAAGACTGCAATCTATTGATAAGTACTTTGGGATTAAAACATTCGCTACGAATTTGTAGAGTAAATTGGCATGTTAGATACGGTCAAATGCTTTGGACATCTGTAAAATGATAGCCTTTGTTTGACTACCATTAAATATACTGTCCCAAAAAAGGACTACATAGCTCAATATCGCTAAAACCGATAACTTGGAGACGAATAACTCAGTCGATATCACCAATAATACTCAGTATTGCCAGCTTTATTCTTGATACATTAAGCCACGATGCATGGTTTAAGAAGGCAACATGTTGAGAGTTCTAAGGACCAGGTACGGTACTTAAGTTCAGTGTTTCTAGTAACACCAAAATTAAATTCCAGTACTTTTATTTTGGGATAAGCTTTTACTTCTAACTCCTATTTTATTTTTCATTTACAAACGGACTTTCATTTGAAATCATTAGCCCAGTCTTTGTAAACATTTAAAACTTACATTTAAAAATTATAACTTCTTAACTGTCGTATCATAAAAATTTTTCACTTATAAACTAGTTAAAATAGCTGCCTTACGCATCTATAAAACATATTGTTACGTTTTTCACACCTTCCTTCGAATTGGCCTAACTCACAATTCGATAAACGCAATTCTCAATCTCTTTCTGAGTTCGATCACTGATTAGTTAGCAAACACACCAGGTTTTAATAAGTATTCAACACCTTAATTGTTCCACAATAACAGGAAAACAATACAGCAAACAATATTCCTAACTAGAATATTCTTCTTCACAATCGCAGGTTTAAAATAAAACTAATTCAAAACTACAAGAGGTAATTTTCTTATATACCTTCTGCAATACTTCTAGATAATTCGACATCACTTTCCAGAAACCTTGAGAAAATATTATTATTATTATTATTATTTATTTATTTAGATCAGTAATCTATTAATACAATCCATAAAAAGGAACAAAAAAAAAATAAAAATACAATATATGTAAGAAATTTAACATTTCATAAGTGAAATTTTTGCTTGCAATAAATTTTGACTTTTATCTTAAATTTACCTAACGAATTTTCCTTTTTTACATCATTTGGTAATTCATTGAACATTCTTAAACCTCTATGCAAGAGCATATTCCTGACCTTATCATTTCTAAAAAACTCCAAGCTAAAGTCTAAATTATTTCTTAGATTATACCTATGGACTTCCTTAACATATTTTAATTTATCACCTAGGTATTTAGGTAATAAGTTATTTTTGATTTTAAAAACCAAAATTAATACATTCATATTAATCAATTGCTCCACACTTAACCAATTTAATGTTTCCAACATAGTATTAATATGGGTCAGCTTTTTAGCTTTTAATATGGCACGCATTGCTTTATTCTGCAGTTTTTGTAGTCTACTTAACATTTGCTTATTGCACAAAAATAAAATTGACGGACAATATTCAAAATATGGCTTAACTATTATATTGTAAATATGTATTGCTGTCTTTTTAGAAATATTCTTACGAACGCTTTTTAAAAAATATACTTTTTTTGCAATTTTCTTGCAAACATAATCCAGATTATCCTTGAAATTTAACTGGTTATCTACGATTATTCCTAAGTATTTGATTTTATTTACACTTTCAATTTTATCGTTATTAATAACAACATCACGGCTCAATTTCCCATTAATGCACATGCATTTGGTTTTATTCGTGTTTAGTTTCAGTTTGTTCATCTTAAACCAATTATCCAGATCCTGTAAATCACTATTTATCATTTTAACACATTCTTCTACATCATCCCCAACATAATAAATCAGGGCATCGTCCGCAAACAAAAAGATGGTAGAATTTTCAATAACCTTGTAGATATCGTTAATGTATAGAAGAAATAAGGTTACACCCAATATCGAGCCTTGTGGAACTCCAATGTCAACATCAAGTGGATCAGATTTAGCATTGTTTATCTTTGTTCGTTGTTTTCTTTCGCTTAAATATGATTTAAATCATTGCAAATCGGTACCTTTAATTCCATAGTTTTCAAGTTTTAACAATAGAATATCTCTATCTATTGTTTCGAACGCTCTGGATATATCCAAAAAAACCGAAACAATAACTTTCTTTTTGTATACCGCAATTTTCCAATTCGTTACAACCAGATTTAGAAGAGATTCACAACTGTGGTGACGTCGAAACCCAGATTGATAGTTGAAAATTATATTGTTAATCTCTAAGTAGTGTGTGAGCTGCAAACTAACTGCCTTTTCTAATATTTTTGCCTCATTACTTATCATATTTATTGGTCTGAATTCACTACATTTTTTTGTGTTGTGTATCTTTTCTATTGGAATTACCATGGTTTCCTTCCAAATATTGGGAAAAACTCCACTTTCTAATGATTTATTAACAATTGATAATAAGTTTTCACCAATTAAATCAAAACAGTCCTTTATAACATTTATGTTTAGGAAATTCACATCATTCTTTGAATTCATAGATTTAATAATATTATAAAGTTCATCACAATTTAGTGTTTTAAAATTAAAACTATTATTTGAAAAATTAGGACTAATACTAAACGGAATAAAGGGAATACTTTTATTTAAATTAACTATGCTGCTAACAAAAAAATCATTAAAATGTTTAGCAATACAATGATCTCCCGTTACTATTTCGTCATTAAATAAAATGTCTTTTATTTCACTTTTCGGTTTTTTTAATACATAAGATTTAATGCATTGCCACATAGTTTTTTGATCACTGCATTTATAAATCCTTGATTTGATAAAATTTCTTTTAGATTTATTGAGTTTATCTTTATATTTATTTCTAACTGTCTTCTAGCTACACCATTCTATTTCATTATCTATTATACATGCTCTATCATATTGACTGATCTTCCTTTGTTTTAGCTCCTTTAGTTCTTCATTAAACCACAAACATTTGTTAATACAAGGTATTTTTTTCTCAAATACAAATTCATTAACTAAATTTCTTAAGTTAATACTGAAATTTTCCGCCTTAAAATCACTATCTAAAAAATATGTTGTCCCAATATCATTTTTACTAACCAAGCTACGAAAATGTACCTTATGATAATTAAATGTTTGTATAGTTTTATGCTCTATTTTATTTAATCCCAAATTATGATTTAGACGCACTTCAATCGATTCATGATCACTAATCTTCAAATGACTTTGTATTCCAGCATTTATGTTATAATAATCATTCACTAATACATAATCAATTAATGTTCTTGACACATTCGTTATCCTAGTATGACCCTCAATGATTTGTTTTAAACCACAATCATAAATGATTTGACTGATTTTTTCTTTATTAATGTCATTTGATAACCAATTAATGTTCATATCCCCACAAATACAAATCTTATTATTATTATCACAAATATCATTTAAATAAGTATTGAAGCAATCGAAAAACATTAGGTCACCTTTACACTTAACCACCAAACTTCCAAATTTTGATGTTCGTTTATAATATGATCAACTTTCCAGCAGTTTTTAATATACATACAGACTCCACCTGTATGACGAGAGCTCGAATCGCACCTAATTAATTTATAATTATTTATTTCTACAACTGCATCAAGATCTAGCTCAACTAAGTGGGTTTTACTTAACAAAATAAACTCATAATCGTTGTTACTTAACATAGTTTCTAAATCATTAAGATTGTTTATTAATCCTTGAATATTTAGATATAAACATCTAAAATATTTTAATTGCTAATTTAATCTACTTTGTTGCACACGTTTAAATGTCCTTTGGAACACTGGACATTTATCACTTTTTGTTTCATGGTTTATATCCAATATCCATATCACTTATTCCCACCCTTTCCTTCATTCTTTTGCAATTTAAACAAGTTGAATGATCCAGACTACAACTACTTGCAACATGACCTGCTTTGCCACACTTATAACAGCATGACCCAATGTCACATTTATCCGCTTTATGGTTAAATCCTAGGCACTTAAAACATCTTAGAACCCTACAATCATCAAACACAAAACAACTATCCCACTCCACATTTAATTTCCCACGCTCTAAAATTTTCTTATGTGAATCACAATCTACCTTAATTATTGCATTATAAACTCCCTTTCTTTTGAAGGATTCATACACTTTAACACATTTAATTTCTTCAAGTTGATATTCGTTTTGTGATTTGATTGATTGTTCAATCCTCTCCGGCGTATACAAGTCACTAATCCCCACCACCAATAATTCTGGTAATCTAAATTGTGGTATGCTTACTTCATAATCATTCCCAATTTGTCCTTCCAAAACTGATTGTATTTTCGCAGCTGATTCTTTGTTTTGGCAATTAATGACTATACCTTCATCATTTTTCAATTCATGAATGTTACTTATTTCAACAGATAGTGTCGATGGTTGAAATGCAGTTTTTATTTTTTGCTTTGTAGCAGCATTCAACTTGTTATTATTTCCATGTTTTGGTTTTACGAAAACAGGTAATTTAACTACATCTGCGTATGAAAATTTTGCTTAACATTTAATTCTTTTTCATTCCTTTGATATGCACCGTTAGAAATTCCTGTTGTAATCTTTTTCATATCATCAACCACATTTTTAATTTTTTTATCAATTTTAATATTAGAATATTCGATTATTTTACGTTATGTTGATTTGATTCATAAAATCGTTTATGTTGTTGACCCTATTTCTAAGAAGAGACAACAACAACAATATTCATTCATTAATTTGTCTGTTGTGTTTTGTTGATTTTATTTTCCTGGAAGTGACCGTAATCGTCTAGATTTTTCTGAATCGTAACATTACCCTCCACTTAAGCCTGTTCGTCCCGAACAGGATCTAGATCTCTCCTCCAATTGTTGAATCCAAACATTTTTTTTTCTTTTTTTTTTTCTATTGCCCAGGCGGTTTAGAATTGCTTCTGGTCCCTTTCTAAGTCCTTGGCCATTACTTTGTTCTATGTCCGCCCACCGTGATAAGTATGGATTCTCATTATCTCTAAAGTCCTCCTTATCTTTTCCCTTTGAGTGTTTCACATTGCCATGTCTCCGAACCATTCTCATTTTAAACTGCGATTCGTCCCCGTTTGCAGCTATTTGAACCACCTCTTTTACATCGCTCACTTCGTTATGGGCTTTGACCTGTTTCCTTTTTAACTTTCGGCGTTTGTTTAATCGTCTGCGTCGGTTGACGTTTCTCTCCCTCATCTGTTTGGATGGTGCTGGATTTTCCTCTGCACTGCCTAGTTCCTCATCGCTACCAATAACTGTTGGCTCTGCCTCATTCACAAGTAGTGGCATCTCAACATTATTAACCTTTAGGATTCCACATCCAAAATCGAAGACTAATCCCTTCGCCTTCATGAAGTCCATCCCCAAAATGACTTCATCCATAATGTCAGCCACTAGCACCTCTTGTTGATAGCAATTATTTCCCAATTTTATTTCAGCGATTCTTTTACCTTCTATTTCAGCGCATTCGCCAGTTACTGTTTGGAGTATCAATCCATCTGATGGTTCCAAAACACCGTCAATTAAACCTTTGCGAACGAATGTTCGAGCTGAACCTGTATCCAGTTGAATGAAGCAACCTTTACCTTCAAGTTTTCCATTGATACCCAAGCTTTCACCATTTACCGCAATTCTTGAAATTGGAATGTAGGCTGCATTCTCCTCACTTTTTGACTTTACAGTTGCACCTCCAACAGGCTTCCGTTGAATAGGAGACGAAGATCTATCACGCTTCCTGTTCCAGCAGTCTGTGAGATATGGCCCGATTTCCTACATATCCAGCACAGGAGTTTTCTACTGCTGTTCCTGAACCCTAAGTGCTCCATTTCTTCGGCTCCTCTGTTCTTCACAGAAGACGACAATCTGTCTGCTTCCCCGTTTGTCTTGCACTCCCGTGCCATGTGACCCTCTTCATCACATACCCAGCATCTGATGTCGCTTCTATCTCTGTGTGCCAAAACTTCCCCTTTGATGTTCCCCTTTACATTCCTTTTTCTGCATCCACCAGATGGCATACACATCCTCTGTACCATCTCATATTGCATTGCGTATGCGACAGTTTCATGGAAAGTCGCCTTAGGTGTAGTCATTACTTTGATCCTGGTTTCTGAATCTCGGCTACCATCAATGAAGGCCTCGATCTTCATTTTCTCCATGAAATATGGTGGTGTATTTGAGTGTGCTAAATGAACAAGCCGCTCTACAGCCGAGGAATAATCCTGTAGAGATTCACCATTTCGTTGCAAGCGACCTTTTAGCTCAATTCTGTATAACTCCTTTTTATGGTCGCTGCCATATTTACGTTCCAACGCATTCATCACCTCAGCATAACTTTTCCGGTCATTTTCTGGTACTGCCTGTAGCGCTTCAGCTGCTTCACCTTTAAGCGCAACTATCAATGCAGCAAGACGATTTTCAGCGTTCCAAACATTCTGATCAGCTGCGGTCTCGAACTGGAACTTGAAGATGCCGAACGATGTTGTTCCATCGTATGATGGTGGTTTTAGTTTGATATTTGCTACTTGATGTACCACCTGGGAAACAACTTTAGTCGTTTCAACGTCCTGCAACCTCTTTTCAAAATCATCAACTTTAGTTACCACCTTATTCAAACCACGCTCAAATTCCTGCATTTCTGTTTGAATTTTCTCGACTTTAACATCGAATGCCGTTGACATTTGTAGAAGTTTCTCGTCCAAGTGTTGATTTATGCTAATATTCAACTCATTTATTTGCTGGTTTATCTCATTTTTATTTTCAGCCAATGTTGTAGTTATTTCTTCTTTGGTAGCAGCCATTTGTTGATTGATGTTGCAGCTGATTTCTTCTTTATTTGCAGCCAATTGTTGATCAAATTTTTGATTCATATTCAAATTCATCTGTTGCATCATAGCCATTAATTGCATAAAATCACAATTTGCAGGTGGCAATGAGTTTGTTGTTTCCGCAACAGAACTTTTCTCTTCATCAACTGCCACTGAATCAGCATTTGTACTAATCACTCCAAACTGGTAACTTTCCACAACTACTCCACTAGCTTCCATAGCTTCTCGAAGCCGTATCGTCAATTCAGTTTTGTTGCCGGTTGCCGGGATCCCGTTTGAGAAACCCTAATTTGTATACTGCTGAGAAACAACTCCAAGTAAGGTAATTAAAAATATTAAAACTTATATGTTTATGATTATATTAAACTAAAAGCACCATTAAAAAGCTTCAAAGTGAAATGAACGTTTGTTTTTAAAAATGGCTGAAGTCAGCTCTGGAAACAAAATGTTTTAAATATATATTGAGATTAAATTCATCAAATACTTTAATTAATGGCTAACTTAGATTTCGCGTAGTTCTGATAATAAAAATAGCTGCTCCGATTTCCGAATGCCTCCACGACTCCACCACTTTGCCCGTTATCGGCCAAAAGTTTATCAGTTCCTTCACATATAAATCTCCATTTCTCCAAATCTCCGCAAAAATCATTAAATCGTACTATTCTTTGTTTGATAGAATGTGACTGTATAATTTTAAGCGATTGTTGTGGAGCGTTTTCTGTTTGTTACCTACACAGAGCAAAAACGGCCTAATAAAATAGAACAAAAGTAAGAAGATTTCTCTATGGTTTTTCTTCAAGAGGAAAGTCTTCTTATTTTTACTAGGATTATCTTTTAAATAAAAACAATAAGATATCTTCTAATTTTTACGTGAAAGGCTTTTTAAATTTATTGAGAAGATTATCTTATTGTTTTTATGTGAAAATCATCTTGAATTTATTGAGAAGATTGTCTTATTGTTTTTATGTGAAAATCATCTTGAATTAATTAAAAAGCAAATCTTTTTGTTTTCATAGGGCTGCCTTCTTGAATTTATTAAAAAGCAAGTCTTTTAATATTCATAAGGTAATCATCTTAAATTTAATGAAAAGACAATCCCTTTATTTTCAAAAGAAAATCACCTGGAATTAGAAAATATTTTTTAAATTTTTACTTTAAATAAGTAACTAAAATAAAGATTCATTCATATAATTTCTCTTATTTTTATTTTAAAAAAAATTAAAGTTAATTACATTTCAGTCAAAAACTTAATTTATAACAATTCAAGTGCAAAAAAATATTTTTAATTTTTATATTCAAAACTAAATAAAATACAATTTTTAAAAAAATATAATCAATGTTTATCTGTACTATTGTACAAAAACTAAATTTATTACAATTCAAATGCAAAAAACAATATTTTTTATTTCGATACTTAAAATTAAATATAATTCAATTCATGAATAAATATTCGTAATATTCGTAAAATAAAAATTAATCTTATGAAATACCAATATTTATAATTTGTTGGAGTACCATGCAGTGATTTTAAATGTACAATCAACTCCTTAGGTGAAAAGTGAGGTTTATTACAGAGGAAGCAAGCAAGTTGGAACATTTTGTTGGAAATTGAAAATAAAACTAATTTAATTTACTTAAAAGATTTGCTACTGAAGAAAATTCTTCAGATTTCAGTTCAAAAAAATATTGTTCTAAAAATGCCCAAACTTGCTTGCTTCTTTTTGAATATTCAATTTTATATACATACGATAGTTTTATAATTAGGTCAACACATTTCATGTATGAAGCGCACTTCCATCAAAGGCCATCGCAAAAGACATAGAACTCTGAGATTGACGCGAAATCGGGTCCAACGACAATGATTCTAGGCTGCAGTTTCTCACACGCCATTTCAAAATTCTTTTTCAATTCTAGGATTGTAGGTTCAATATCGTTACACGTACATATAAGCGTAACGAAATCGTTTTGGCCATCTGCTATTGTTGGTTTGTTTTCCTTATTAATCCGCAAAGGCTGCAGTATGGCATGCAATAGAATTGTTGTTATACAATATTTAGCATCTACAAAAAAATTCAATTTCAAATTTCAAAATTCAATTTTTTTAAGTACTTTACCTTTGGAAACATCTACACGATATAAACTTTTTAAAAACAGTTCTCTAGAAGTTTGATCTTTGATGTCGCTTTTGAAAACTCCAAAAATCTTATTATAAAATTTTTCCAGCTTTACAAACAGCATATTTCCCTTCCCGGGATATAAATTTTCAAAGTCTATTTCAACCTTTAAAAAATTGAATTGAGTCATTAAAAATAATAAAATAAAGGAATTTAAACTCACAAGTTCATAACCACAAGAATCATTATACCGTGGCCATTCATCATAAACTTCACTTAAACTGCTGGCATTATGCACTTCTGCCATTCTTTGACTAGAAGTCTCTCTCCAGAATGCAGTAACCCTCTCCCAGGGAGTGCAATTGCACTGCAACCAGCATTTTTTTTTCATAGAAGTCATCTTGAAATGAAAATACATAATTATGACACATACATAGAAATAATAAGTGTGTTCGAACCTGATGATAAAACTTCTTTAATAACTTCACCATGGCTTACCAAAAAATTTGGCTTTTCAATGTTAGTCCATCGCGAAAACAATTTTCCAGTGGGATTTTTTCTCCCTGCCTTTCTTGCAATAAAATAAGTTTCCTATTTATCAAATATTTTTATTAAAAAAAACTTAGGGATTGTAATTTAATAATTATTTTAATTTATTTACTGTACCTGTTTTTCTTTGGGGAAAACCTGGCAAATCACGTTGGCCCATTGTTGCATCTCCGAATATGTTAATTTTATATTTTTTTCTAAATATTGTTCAACAATGCAGTGGCACAAATACTTCTGGCTTTTTGCATCAAGACAGCCTTGTTTTTGTTGGTATTCCAAAACCAACCCTCCTTTAATCGTACTCTTTAAAAGGTTGGTTAGGGTGTTAATGTCTATAGTACAATCAGGTTGTGCCTGAACAGCGGGCAAGGACTTTATTGATTGGTTGCTTTTACTTAAGTCGTCAGAAATTTTTTGCAACCACTCTTGGATTCGACTTGTTGCCGATAAGTTGTCTACTTCATTATTTAATGGTATATTCTGTTTTTAATATAAAATTACAAATAAAACACATCATACGACTAAAATGATAAAATACCTGCCATATTTTTCCGCCATTCTCCGAGACCTGTTTTAAATTTTATGAGCTCCCCAAAAAAATTCATATCCAGCCTGTTGAATAGGCGATCAATATCATCCATTTCCATTTTTTGTAAAATACTTAATGCTGTGATGCCATGTTTTACAAGGATTTCAATAACATCATCTGATAAATCCCATGATTTAAACATGGGAAAAGTTTCTATATCATAGAAACTGTTTGCTGTACCATCCATTAGAAACTGCAATTAAAAAATAAATGTGTGGTAGTTTTTACCAGTAATTTATACATAATGACATCAACTCATATACAACATAATGACACTTAATTTTAATACACTCACCTGTAGTTAAATTTATTAAATTATTTTAAATGAAGCAAATTTTATCGATCTGTATCGATGAGCTGCCGATTTAAAATTGACACACTTATATTTTATATTCTTCTTTTGTTCTCCTTCTATTTAGTTGTTTTAGCCTTATTAAATTTGAAATCCAACAACAATTGCATAGGTTGTTGTTGCTACATTGCAAATATAACTGTAAACTGTGAAACAAATTAAATTGTGAAACAAAAAAAAACACCATACATAACTGAAAGGAACAAAAAACACAACATTTTAAATAACAAGTTGTCACATAAAATTAAGGAGATATTCTCTTTGATTATGAATTTAACGAGTGTATTTTCCAAATAA